>CM077446.1:870000-1170000 GCA_039654765.1 Mylopharyngodon piceus
ATTCAGCAGCTCACATTCGAGCGCTTGGGTTTGAGAGGAATGCTGTGGCTCTGATGTTTCGCTCTCACAACATGAAGTGTCATTTGCAATCCATTTTATACTGTAATATGAATAAATATATAAAATGTATAATAATAATAATAATAAATTATTATTTACTACACAATTATTAAAAATAATAAATTAACATTAAATGATTATTATTAGTTGTATTATCAAGAATATACACTATTAATAATATTTTGATAATACATACTATTTTATAATTAAATCATGACTTAATTAAATTATTATATTTATTAATTACATTTCTAAATTAGATAATCATTTGATATAATAATAATAATAATATAAAATAATAATAAAATAAAACATTATTATTATTATTTATTAATTTATTTGCATCTAATGTTTTGCTAAAAACATTTTATTTCCGACCAAATACAGTAAAATATTAAATATATAAAATGTATAATAGTAGTAGTAGTAGTAGTAGTAATAATAATAATTATACAATAATAATATTTTGAAAAATAATATTTTATAATTAAATAATGACTTAAATAAAATATAATTTAATAATAATAATGATGATAATAATAATAAGCATTATTATTATAACCATTATTTATTATTAAAGTTTCAATATCTCTAAAATATTGGTCAACCTGATTATGATTCTATTTGTACACAATTATACCAGGAATGTGCATTAACAAAAGTAAATAATCAATTTTGATACTGCTGATGATTTCAAACAAACTTAGCATTTTCCTTTCAAAATTTTTTTTTTCCCTCAACAATGAAATATTAAAAATGTATATACAAAAATAATACAGAACTGCCACAAGAGGGCAACTTACTAGTCTCCTAGCCAATATCAAACTAGCAAGCGAGACGCTAAACTCTTGCGCTGCTTAAATTTCATCCATTTGCCGCACAGATGCTTCTGCGTTTACCACAATCATGTTTGCGATTAACAAGAGATAAATCATTTCCACCAAACACAAAAACTAACACAAATAACAAGGAAGTAGACATGCCTTCCAAAAAAGATGCAGTTCAGACTATTTATTGAAGATTATAAACAGCTCTAATGTGACTAATGTTGTTGTATTAAACTACGAAGGAAGGTTTTAACTGTAGGCATCTGATGGCCACATGCACCGAAGCCCTTCAAACACAATTAGATTATTACACAACCAAACCAACATACTTGCTCAATTACTGACTTTTAAGTGGGTTAAACACATGCAACTGCCATTGAGGCTAGCTGTCTCCATGGTATTGTAAAAATCCCATTCGTTTTCTCCAAAGGAAAAATGATTTTTAATAATAACTTAATAAATCGTTAAAGATAGCCCTACTGTGAGCTCTGAGGTTGTTAATGAATGGTTTATGGTTTAGTTGAAGCCATCTGTTCGCATTATTTCAACTTATTTTTAAAATAATCATGTTTAACAGCTAAATTTGTAGTGAAAAACTACATTACCCATGATGCTGTACACAAATTCCACCAATCAGAGTTTAGCTCTTTAGCTCCGACCCACTCCCATGAAGCACTGTGAATGATGTAATCCATTTTCGCTATGCTGTCAAAATACCTAAATATTTGTATTTACATATTAATATATTACAATGAACTAAAAATATATTGTTTCTAGAGATATAATCAACAACTTTAAATTAATAGTTTAATATTTCTCCATTGTTTTTAATTTGATCGCAATGCTTCATGGGATTGTAGTTCTTTCCCTCACTAAAGTCATTAAGTTCACAGTCTTGTACCTTTGTCTTTTTGTCCAATTTTCAATTTTTTTGCTTCAAAGTTTTTAATATTGTGGTTTACTTCATAGCTGGTTGGTTTGGTTCATGGTTGATAACTCTTTAACAAAGACTTGTTGGGAGAAATGTATGGGAAAAATACTTCTGGAACCAACACCGGTGAAAATGCACTCTTAATTATTTTATATATACTCTGATAATATTTTCAAGTACAAGTGTCAAGCTTTCAGATCCACTTGAAAGCTTTTAACAAATTTCAACAATCCACACAATTATGCAAATGTCCTTAATAAGCCAATTGATTTTGTGATTGATTTTCATTTCTATACGGCAGAAGAATGTGAAAGTTTGATCACAGCATTAGCCCGAAATAACGAGGAACATCAAGTGAAATTCTACATTTTCAAAGTAAAAGATGTCCAATTCCAACTGGACGTTTGTTCATTACTCGTTCCGACAATCAAAGTCAAACCTCCAAACAATTCCAACACGTTTCCCGAGTGATGGTTCTCACCTCAGGTCCTGGTGGCCCCGGAGGCCCTTGAGGTCCCAGTTCACCCGTTTTCCCCTTTCAGAGAGAGAACATACATAACTATAAACATCACACGAATACACCACACAAAAAGTGCAAAAATTGATGTTCTTCCTCAGGATTTTTGTCTGTTTTACAGTACAAATATCTAGCGTGAACATTCTTAAATCAAGATACATTTACTGGAGAAGTGAAATTACTTGTCTTTAAACTTAAAACTTGTCTTGTTTACTGAAAAAAATCATCAAAATTAAATGAGTTTACACTTAAAATAAGAAAAAATATCTGCCAGTTTTCCATCATTTATGACAACGCTTCTTCACCATTGACAGAATTTTCCGTCATTTATGACTACGCTTCTTCGCCATTGATTGACTTTTCCATGATTTATGACAACGCTTCCCACCATTGACAGAATTTTCCATCATTTATGACTACGCTTCTTCACCATTTATTGAATTTTCCATCATTTATGACAACGCTTCTTCACCATTGACAGAATTTTCCGTCATTTATGACTACGCTTCTTCACCATTTATTGAATTTTCCATCATTTATGACAACGCTTCTTCACCATTGACAGAATTTTCCATCATTTATGACTACGCTTCTTTGCCATTGATTGAATTTTCCATCATTTATGACAAACGCTTCTTCGCCATTGATTGACTTTTCCATGATTTATGACAACGCTTCCCACCATTGACAGAATTTTCCGTCATTTATGACTACGCTTCTTCGCCATTGATTGACTTTTCCATGATTTATGACAACGCTTCCCACCATTGACAGAATTTTCCGTCATTTATGACTACGCTTCTTCACCATTTATTGAATTTTCCATCATTTATGACAACGCTTCTTCACCATTGACAGAATTTTCCATCATTTATGACTACGCTTCTTCACCATTTATTGAATTTTCCATCATTTATGACAACGCTTCCAGCCATTGATGGAATTTTCCATCATTTATGACTACGCTTCTTTGCCATTGACAGAATTTTCCGTCATTTATGACTACGCTTCCAGCCATTGATGGAATTTTCCATCATTTATGATACAACGCTTCTTCGCCATTGACAGAATTTTCCATCATTTATGACAATGCTTCTTCACCACTGACAGAATTTTCCATCATTTATGACTACGCTTCTTTGCCATTGATTGAATTTTCCATCATTTATGACAATGCTTCTTCACCACTGACAGAATTTTCCATCATTTATGACTACGCTTCTTTGCCATTGATTGAATTTTCCATCATTTATGACAACGCTTCTTCGCCATTGACAGAATTTTCCATCATTTATGACAACGCTTCCCACCATTGACAGAATTTTCCGTCATTTATGACTACGCTTCTTCACCATTTATTGAATTTTCCATCATTTATGACTACGCTTCCAGCCAATGATGGAATTTTCCATCATTTATGACAACGCTTCCAGCCATTGACAGAATTTTCCATCCTTTATGACTACGCTTCTTTGCCATTTATTGAATTTTCCGTCATTTATGACAACGCTTCTTTGCCATTGACGGAATTTTCCATCATTTATGACAACGCTTCTTCGCCATTGATTGACTTTTCCATGATTTATGACAACGCTTCCCACCATTGACAGAATTTTCCGTCATTTATGACTACGCTTCCAGCCATTGATGGAATTTTCCATCATTTATGACAACGCTTCTTCGCCATTGATTGACTTTTCCATGATTTATGACAACGCTTCCCGCCATTGACAGAATTTTCCGTCATTTATGACAACGCTTCTTTGCCATTGACGGAATTTTCCATCATTTATGACAACGCTTCTTCGCCATTGACGGAATTTTCCATCATTTATGACAACGCTTCTTTGCCATTGACGGAATTTTCCATCATTTATGACTACGCTTCCAGCCATTGACGGAATTTTCCATCCTTTATGACTACGCTTCTTTGCCATTTATTGAATTTTCCATCATTTATGACAACGCTTCTTCGCCATTGATTGACTTTTCCATGATTTATGACAACGCTTCCCGCCATTGACAGAATTTTCCGTCATTTATGACAACGCTTCTTTGCCATTGACGGAATTTTCCATCATTTATGACAACGCTTCTTTGCCATTGACGGAATTTTCCGTCATTTATGACAATGCTTCCCCACCATTTATTGAATTTTCCATCATTTATGACAACGCTTCCAGCCATTGACAGAATTTTCCATCCTTTATGACTACGCTTCTTTGCCATTTATTGAATTTTCCGTCATTTATGACAACGCTTCCCCACCATTTATTGAATTTTCCATCATTTATGACAACGCTTCTTCACCATTGATTGACTTTTCCATGATTTATGACAACGCTTCCAGCCATTGACAGAATTTTACATAATTTATGAAAAAGCGTCTTTGCCATTGACGGAATTTTCCGTCATTTATGACAACGCTTCTTTGCCATTGACGGAATTTTCCGTCATTTATGACAACGCTTCTTTGCCATTGACGGAATTTTCCGTCATTTATGACAACGCTTCTTTGCCATTGACGGAATTTTCCGTCATTTATGACAATGCTTCCCCACCATTTATTGAATTTTCCATCATTTATGACAACGCTTCTTCACCATTGACAGAATTTTCCATCATTTATGACTACGCTTCTTCACCATTTATTGAATTTTCCATCATTTATGACAACGCTTCTTCACTATTGACAGAATTTTCCATCATTTATGACAACGCTTCTTCACTATTGACAGAATTTTCCATCATTTATGACTACGCTTCCAGCCAATGATGGAATTTTCCATCATTTATGACTACGCTTCTTTGCCATTTATTGAATTTTCCATCATTTATGACAACGCTTCTTCGCCATTGACGGAATTTTCCATCATTTATGACAACGCTTCTTTGCCATTGACGGAATTTTCCGTCATTTATGACAATGCTTCCCCACCATTTATGGAATTTTCCATCATTTATGACAACGCTTCCAGCCATTGACAGAATTTTCCATCCTTTATGACTACGCTTCTTTGCCATTTATTGAATTTTCCGTCATTTATGACAACGCTTCTCCACCATTTATTGAATTTTCCATCATTTATGACAACGCTTCTTCGCCATTGATTGACTTTTCCATGATTTATGACAACGCTTCTTCACCATTGACAGAATTTTCCATCATTTATGACTACGCTTCTTCACCATTTATTGAATTTTCCATCATTTATGACAACGCTTCTTCACTATTGACAGAATTTTCCGTCATTTATGACAACGCTTCTTTGCCATTGACGGAATTTTCCATCATTTATGACAACGCTTCTTCGCCATTGACGGAATTTTCCGTCATTTATGACAATGCTTCCCCACCATTTATTGAATTTTCCATCATTTATGACTACGCTTCCAGCCATTGACAGAATTTTCCATCATTTATGACAACGCTTCTTCACCATTGACAGAATTTTCCATCATTTATGACTACGCTTCTTCACCATTTATTGAATTTTCCATCATTTATGACAACGCTTCTTCACTATTGACAGAATTTTCCATCATTTATGACTACGCTTCCAGCCAATGATGGAATTTTCCATCATTTATGACTACGCTTCTTTGCCATTTATTGAATTTTCCATCATTTATGACAACGCTTCTTCGCCATTGATTGACTTTTCCATGATTTATGACAACGCTTCTTTGCCATTGACGGAATTTTCCGTCATTTATGACAATGCTTCCCCACCATTTATTGAATTTTCCATCATTTATGACAACGCTTCCAGCCATTGACAGAATTTTCCATCCTTTATGACTACGCTTCTTTGCCATTTATTGAATTTTCCGTCATTTATGACAACGCTTCTCCACCATTTATTGAATTTTCCATCATTTATGACAACGCTTCTTCGCCATTGATTGACTTTTCCATGATTTATGACAACGCTTCCAGCCATTGATGGAATTTTCCATCATTTATGACAACGCTTCTTCACTATTGACAGAATTTTCCATCATTTATGACTACGCTTCCAGCCAATGATGGAATTTTCCATCATTTATGAAAACGCTTCTTCACCATTTATTGAATTTTCCATCATTTATGACTACGCTTCCAGCCAATGATGGAATTTTCCATCATTTATGACAACGCTTCCAGCCATTGACAGAATTTTCCATCCTTTATGACTACGCTTCTTTGCCATTTATTGAATTTTCCGTCATTTATGACAACGCTTCTCCACCATTTATTGAATTTTCCATCATTTATGACTACGCTTCCAGCCAATGATGGAATTTTCCATCATTTATGACTACGCTTCTTTGCCATTTATTGAATTTTCCATCATTTATGACAACGCTTCTTCGCCATTGATTGACTTTTCCATGATTTATGACAACGCTTCCCACCATTGACAGAATTTTCCGTCATTTATGACTACGCTTCCAGCCATTGATGGAATTTTCCATCATTTATGATACAACGCTTCTTCGCCATTGACAGAATTTTCCATCATTTATGACAACGCTTCTTCGCCATTGACAGAATTTTCCATCATTTATGACAACGCTTCTTCACCATTGACAGAATTTTCCATCATTTATGACTACGCTTCTTCACCATTTATTGAATTTTCCATCATTTATGACAACGCTTCTTCACTATTGACAGAATTTTCCATCATTTATGACTACGCTTCCAGCCAATGATGGAATTTTCCATCATTTATGACAACGCTTCCAGCCATTGACAGAATTTTCCATCCTTTATGACTACGCTTCTTTGCCATTTATTGAATTTTCCGTCATTTATGACAACGCTTCCCCACCATTGATTGACTTTTCCATGATTTATGACAACGCTTCCCACCATTGACAGAATTTTCCGTCATTTATGACTACGCTTCCAGCCATTGATGGAATTTTCCATCATTTATGATACAACGCTTCCCACCATTGACAGAATTTTCCGTCATTTATGACTACGGTTCCCAGCCATTGACAGAATTTTCCATCATTTATGACAACGCTTCTTCACTATTGATTGACTTTTCCATGATTTATGACTACGGCTCCCTGCCATTGACGGAATATAACTGCAGCCTGGAGATCTCTAAATGGGGGTGGGGACTCCAAAACAGGGCGTGGCTTCCTCCCATCAACAGACTGACAACGTAACCAATGAAATTGGCTGCAGGGTGGCATTTGTGCTGAACAGAGTGCTAAAGTCAGTTCAGGAGGTAAGCAATTGGTAAGCTGACCAGACCTTGGCGGACAACGGGACCTTTTTTAGTTGCACCCAGTGTCACTTCCCCCCTCCTGCCCTGCGAATCTCGAGTCTTAGGACGCCCTGTTGCTTAGAACAAAGCAATACAGTCAAACATTCCCACAAGCCGCAGCTCACAGGGGATTCCCGCTTATAACTCAGTTAGAGGGGGACCCGGAGCTTCAAACTCGGGACGAGTTTGGCCACATCCGAATGACACCAGCCTTGAGCCACAGAGCTCTCGCCCCCCCAAAGATGATACTTTGATCGGCTATATCTCACAAACTCCTTGAAGAAACTCGGCTCAATAAAATGTCTTGTTGGCCCCCTCAGACAGGGGAGATATCGGCCCCCAAAGATCCAGCTTAGACCGGCTATAGCTCCAGAGCCGGACCGCCCCGAAACACAGGGCTGGTTGTATTGGGCCGTACATACAGACAAATACAACATACATTTAATTTTTGTTAAAAGGCATATTTACCTTTGAATTTTGATATTGTTTTCAGAAAACAAGCTTCTCTAGTCATTCAGTAAATGTATCTTTATTTAAGAATGTTTAGATATTTGTGCTGGAAAACATGACAGAAACTCTGAGGAAGAACATGATTTGTTTGCAGTTTAGTTCACTCTCTCTCAGTGACACTTAACAGAACGTCACAGAGCTTCATTTGTGTTTAACCCAGAGTAAGAACACTAAACTTACAATCGGTCCTGGTTTTCCACGTGGTCCTGTTGGGCCGGGATTACCAGCCGTTCCCTGGAAGAGCAACACAAACAAAACACAAAGTCTCCTCGCTGTCTGCATCAAACATCAAATCCATGGACACAGAAAAGATTCCCACACTTTTAGACCAGTGAATTTTCATTACTTCACCAGAAGTTAATGATTACTTGATTTTCAAAAATCACACTCAAAAACTATTTAGGCCTAAATTTAAAATGTTTTATTTATGTATGACTGACAAATATGCATCACATTAAGTTTAATGGGGTTTTTTTTGAGATTCCTAGGTTGGATTTCTATATGTCATGAACCAAGCTTTTGAGTTATACTTTTTAGTGTTCAAATGTCTCCGATAAGACCATCAGTAGAGAGATTGTGGTGGTTTGCTGTGATTTTTCAATTTCATGACCATGTAAACCCTGTTTATGGTTGAAAACATATTGTTATGACTCTCTTCACACTCACCTTGTCGCCCTGATAACCGCTTTCTCCTGGTTCACCCCTCAATCCAGGTTCACCCTAGATCATACAGATTATAGAAAACAGACGACACTCAAAATACACCGCCGACGTTAAACATACAGGGAACAGAACACAACATGCCTGTACTGGATCTAATATACATACTGTATACACACACACACTATCAGTCAAGAGTTTGCACACCTTTTTCCACATGTTAGAATAATAGTGCAGTGATGAAAAGCCCAGGAATGATATTGTGATGAAAACATGTGACATAAATGAAAATCTACCTCATATTTGAGTTTCTTCTTTGTCTAGATTCCAGCCAGTGTTGTTTTAGTACCACTGAGATAAAATTACATCTTATATCTTATACTTTTTGTAATGTCTATTTGATGCTTTTCTCATTTAACACAATAATGACTTTTTTTATTTGATTTTGATTAATTGTTCAGTAAACACGACTTAATATCTTCAGTCATTTTGCTTCTCCAGTAAATGTATCTTGATTTATGAATGTTTAGATATTTGCACTGGAAAACAAGACAAAAATACTGAAGAAGAAAATCACATTTTGCAGTGTACGACACATCACAAAGATCATGCATATAACTACAAAGGAATTAACCTTATAAGTACACACGTTCGCTGCAATAATAGAAATATTTAAATCACCTTATCACCTTTCATTCCAGGCGGCCCCACCCCTCCGCCGAGGCCCTGCCAATGAGAGAACAAGATCTTCAGTGTCCAGCCAATGAGGTTATAGATCACACTGCTTGAGCTGTAACTGACGGGCCATTACCTGAGGTCCCACAATGCCAGGAAACCCACGGGGTCCCTCAGGCCCAGGATCGCCCTGAGAGAGCAGAGAAACAGATTCGGTCAGCATTTCTTCTATGCTTTAGATTAGTGAATGATTCTTCATAAATTCACAGATTTGTGAGGACATTCTCACTCGGCTACCATCATGACATTCATCTGCCATTTCACAAACAACATTTTTCAAACTGAAAAGAAACTCAAAGTCCTAAATCCATGTTATCCTGTGATTTAACTCTCACACGCACGTTTGTGCAATTTCCCCTAAGAGAACAGAATTAAGCAGGTTCCCACTGAGGTAAATGTGCTTTTATGGTCACTCAAGATCAGGACAGAAGGTCAAGGGAAAGATTTAATGTACGTTATCTTGCAGGAGGAACATTTTTCTTTTACAAGCACATTCTTTGGGAAAAGGTGGTACGAAAGGCATCATGGCAGTGTAACTGTAACTACAACCCAAATTCTGGAAAAGTTGGGACGTTTTTTAAATTTGAATCAAATGAAAACTAAAAGACTTTCAAATCACATGAGCCAATATTTTATTCACAATAGAACATAGATAACATAACAAATGTTTAAACTGAGAAATTTTACACTTTTATCCACTAAATGAGCTCATTTCAAATTTGATGCCTGCTACAGGTCTCAAAAAAGTTGGCACGGGGGCAACAAATGGCTGAAAAAGCAAGAAATTTGGAAAAGATTCAGCTGGGAGAACATCTAGCAACTAATTAAGTTAATTGATATCAGGTCTGTAACATGATTAGCTATAAAAGGGATGTCTTAGAGAGGCAGAGTCTCAGAAGTAAAGATGGGCAGAGCTGTGAAAGAGTGCATAAAAAGATACTTTAGAAAACAATGCTCCTAAACATCAAATTGCAAATCTTATCATCTACGGTGCATAACATCATCAAAAGATTCAGAGAAACTGGAGAAATCTCTGTGCGTAAGGGACAAGGCCGAAGACCTTTATTGGATGCCCGTGGTCTTCGGGCCCTCAGACGACACCACATCACTCATCGGCATGATTGTGTCAATGACATTACTAAATGGGCCCAGGAATACTTCCAGAAACCACTGTTGGTAAACACAATCCGCCGTGCCATCTGCAGATGCCAACTAAAGCTCTAACATGCAAAAAGGAAGCCATATGTGAACATGGTCCAGAAGTCCGTCGTGTCCTGTGGGCCAAGGCTCATTTAAAATGGACTGTTTCAAAGTGGGTCAGACGAGTCCAATTTTTCATTCTTTTTGGAAATCATGGACGCCGGAATTCGGGTTGTATTATGTAAAAAAAGAAAAACCTTAAAGAGGTCATGAACTGCGTTGTTTTATCGTTTATAATGTTTCCTGGGGTGCACTTATAATGTTAGTATGCTTTTTACATCAAAAATTTTCATAATTTAGAAATAAAAGGCATTTTTCCAACCCTGATTTTAGCCCTATGATTTGAACGCTCTGTTTTAAGGGGCGTGTCTGCTGTGAGACTTCAGTGTAAACGCCCACTGCTGTGATTGGCTGACACCATTTAAATAACAGATTATTTTCATCCTACTAAGAGAAACAACGTGAAGTTGACCGTTTATTCACTGGTTTGATTTAGTGACACATAGACAAAGACTGTACATGAATCATTAATATCAGATCAGGAATTAGAATTAAAAAAAGAGAGATATTATCCTACTGCTCATAAAAATTCACTACTAGGCTTAAGATAAATAACCAGTTTAAATCCCTCAGTTCTCGCCATCTCCAAAAGCCAAGACGATGTTGAATGTTATTTTATTATGAGCTCTGTCACGTTCTCTTTTCACCAGTAGACTCTCCTCTGGTTTTAAACAGGTGATTCTCCAGAGGTTGGAGATTTAGCCGCTCGATGTAAACCTGCTAACAGGTTTACAACTAACCTGTGCCACAAGTAGGCGTAGCAACTTTTCTCTATTTACAGATATGCTGAGACACGCACAGGCGAGTGATGTAATTTCCCATGAACACCATCGTCCGGATGGTTAGGCTTACAACTGTGAGTTACACAGTTTACCTTTAACAATATAACTTATATTTTAAAACGCATCAAGATACAGCACCTGTGGTCTGTGCTCAACTTTTCTAACAATGCTGTTGTGAAGGCAGCACAGTAATAGAGCAGGTCCTGTAGAGCGGGATGTTGTTTGTGGGGCTGTTTCTCATTAAGGGCTTTTGGGGGGCCCCAAACTCACTCCAGCAGCACAATAAACCACACTTATGTCTGGTCTGATTCATGGGAACGATTTCACATCGAGCCTACAGGAAAAAATGCACAAACATCTAAGAGATTGAGTCAAAGCTGGGGAATCGTCTGCACGGTTTCTACTGTTTTACACGCAAATATGAAGCAGAACAACAATGATAATAATCATAAGTGTTTCTTGAGCAGCAAATCTTTCTGAAGGATCATGTGACACTGAAGACTGGAGTAATAATGCTGAAAATTCAGCTTTGATCGCATGATATAAATTACTGTTTACTATATATTCACACAGAAAACAGCTCTTTTAAATTGGAAAAATATTTAACTATTTTTACTGTATTTTTGATCAAATAAATGCAGCCTTGGTGAGCAGAAGAGACTTTCAAAAACTAAAAACTAAAAACTTTTGACCAGTACAACATGAGTGAATGACAAATAAAATAACATAGGCTACTAAAGGAGACATTAGCATCATTTCAAGCATCAAGACTACTAACAGTACTATACCACCATGGTATTACCATAGTACATGTGCAAAAAACATGGTAATGCCTTTGTTTATTTAGTGTGAAGGAGCTTTTATAGACATGTGGCTTGAAGGAGATCTGCTCATCTGGAGCTGAAAGAGGCCTTAATGGATCCACAGAGCACAAACAGATCAAATACGTGCCATAAAAAAGCTTTTCTGTCTGCCGCACGTGATAAAAACATGACAGAAGAAAGAGAAGGTGGTGAAATATGACTTATTTGCTATTCCAATGCCTGCAGAAAATCTCTACTGAGGGAATATGAGATGCAAAACAGGGCAAGATGATTCAGGATCTTTAGATAAGCAAGTTCATAAAAAAATGATATACACTTGCATTCAAAAGTTTGGGGTTGGTGAGATTTTTTAATGCTTTTGAAAGAAGTTTCACCAAGGCTGTGTTTATTTGATCAAAAATACTATGGCATCGCTAGAAAAACCCCTTTTGCAGCCTTTATTTTGTCTCTATTTCATGTGCTTCTCATTTCAGTGCGTCCGACTGTTGCTGTTCATTTCATTGCACAAAACTGATTTCCATGGCTCTAAAACACGCATCACATCCTCTCATCATGAAGAAGAGACGGTCGACAGATACAGGAACAACAGCGAAGGCATGATGAAAACGCATCAGGAACCTGCAACATCCCGCTCTAAATCTTCCCGCCTGACATCCCGACTGCAGAGAAACGTGTCTGACATCTCTGTCCGCCCCTTTACGAGACTCAGGAGCTTTGGCCAACCTCTGACATGTGTGTGTTTTAAAGCCGGAACGACCAGAGTCCTCCTCGACGGTTAGAGACTGCCTACTGAACATGACATGTACAATGATTCGCTGTTTTAACTCATGAATCAGACCTGCGGGAGCCGAACACATGGCAGCAATCAGACACGGAAACACACATTACGAATGAAGGAAGAGAGATAAAGAGGAACGTAAGAGTGAATTAACAGGGTTATTATCGTTAACTCAAACTGAAACCATCATGTTCGTTACTGGAAATAAAATAAATGTTAACTGAAACACAATAAAATATACAGGCCTTTTAAAAATGAACTTATTTTACTTCAGCTAGTTGCAAAAGCAAAAATTTTTAGTTCTATTTGATGTACTAAAATAACCAAAAGTAACACTGAAATAAAAATGAATACAAACTATATAGTTTGTTTAAAAAAAAAAAAACAATAACTAATAAAAATGACAAAAAATGAAAACTGAAAATACAGAATAAAATCTAATTCAAAATATTATATATATATATATATAGAGAGAGAGAGAGAGAGAGAGAGTTTAATTTAATGTACTTAAAAAATAAATAACTCTAAAACTAAAAATTAATATATATATATATATATATAAACATACAACAGCTAAAAAAAAATCATTAGATAAATGTTGAAATATTTAAATAAATTATTAAATACATAATTAAATTGTTAATAAAACATAAAAATAATTAAAGTAATTATTAAATCACCAAACAAATTAATACATTTTATTAAATTTTATTTGTTTTTATTTCATTTTAGCATTTGTTTGCACATTATTTTTGTATTGCGTTTTCATTTAAGCAATGGACTTAAACATTTTATTTCAGCTAGTTGTCAAAGCAACATTTTTCATTTTAACTTAGTTTAACTTGATGTACTAATATAACTAGAATTAAAAATTGAAATAAAATGAATAAATGCTGCTATATAGGCTTTAAAAAACAATAACTAATAAAAAGACAAAAACACAACAAAATTTAAAGTAAAAAAAATGAAAACAAAAATGGAAAAAATACAAAAATAAAATGTTATATATATATATATATATATATATATATATATACTTTATATATATACATTTTTCAAAAAGTCTCTTCTGCTCACAAAGGCTACTTTTATTTGATCAAAGGCCTGTTTCCACCTGGTATTAAGATGTGTTTTGGTCGATCGGAGCACAAGTAGACGAGGGAGACATATATCTGTACACCTGGTGTTTTAATCTGTCTCTTTTGTCCACTTCAACTACTTCTGTCCTGATTTTTTCAATGTTTCCAAACTTTTCACCTGTACTGTATAAACTCTAATAGCATGTGAATGATGTCTGTAAACAATGTTATCTGTGTCTTGAACTCCTGCGAACAAACCCTGATGTGACGTTGAGTGACTGTAATCTCAGGTGCTTCTGTCTCTTTTATCTCTCCTAAAATCCAGCAGTTTATCTTCTCATCCTTAAGTGTTCTGTCGCTGAACGGATGCCAGGACACACAAAGTATTATTAATATCCTCTTGGCAGGAGCTGCCGGCGGGACTGAACTCTGTACAGTAGCAGAACACGCTGCTGAAAACCAACCAAAAGACCTCAGAAAAGCCAGATAACAACTTTACAACAGGTTCTGAATCTGATTAGGTATTCATGAGGATTTATTATTAATATCAATGCTGAAAACAGTTGCACAGCTTAATATTTTTGTGATACATTTTATTCTTCCGTATTCTTTGATGAATAGAAAGTTCAAAAGAACAGTATTTATTTGAAATAGAAAACATTATAATCGAGGTTACAAAAGAGTAAGCGTAATTATAATAGTGGTCTATTGAGGTTTAGGCAGTTTGGTGCTGCAGAGCGCTGGTTTAAGCAGGTTATTTTTCTTCCAAGCACAAATCAAATCTATTGAGATGGTCTTTTTGAAACTAATGGCCAAATTAAAGGTACATTAAACTACATTAAACTTCTTTTTTCCAGGTTTTAGATGAGACTCCAAAAGAACACCAAATAAACAACTGATATAAGGAGTTCATATGCAAAGGGCTTGTTTACAGTTTAGACAAGTTGCGATACCGAACAGAACCACATGGAGATTCCAAAAAATCCCTAAACCAACCGCCTTGACATGACTGCATTTACCTACTACAGTACACAGATCCATTCAGAATTACTAAACACATGACAAATCCAAACAATATCCTGAATGTGTGTGGAAATATCAAATGCATCTGTATATAAATACAGTGTGCGATCAGTGCGTCGAGAGTGCACATACATGGTTTGTTTGAGCATCAATATAACAGACTCACGGATGTTTACTCTACGACTCCTGTACGTCACCGCAATCGTCTTAACCTTTATTACAATCCTCATCCATCAAAACTTTACAAGCGAGATGCTGGTTTGCTTTATCCAGCTGAGAAACGTAGTTTGCATATCATCTAGCCATACAGCGATGGTATGATATATATACTTTATTTCAGTTGACATTTATTTAATTTCAAGTAACGAATATGTTATGTCTCGCAGCACATAAGTGCTGTTATTCGAAGTAGGGATATATTGGTTAATAATTAGTTTTGGCTGATAAAAGCCGATATTTTCACTGTCGGCCATCAGCTGATTATTTAAAAACAGGCAATGATCAGGGACGACTATATCTTATCAATCAATAGGGGGCGGAAAAACGTGTCAGACTCACTTTCTTCACACACAGTATGCCTCTTTTGTTAAATTTAGGGCTGTCAAAGTTAACGCGACAAAAACAGTTAAATTAAAGCAGGCTATGTTTGATATTTGTAGCACCTCCCATCCAATAATCGCAAAAAGCTTTGTGCTTTGATACTTCTGATAAGAAACGAAGTCTCAGCTTTCAAATTTTGTCCGTTTTATCACAAAATTAAAACAATAAATGGTGTTTTGAGGCTCTTAAATGTGACGTGACGGATTGCTGTAGCACGAGTGTTTTCTTCCTCTTTACCACTAGTTACAGCACCAAATAAACATACATGAACATCAGAAGGAATGTTGAAAGATACAGTACAACTTCAAAGATTTATTTTTGCCATTTTTGCCTTTATTATGATAGGACAGTAAGCAGACAGTAGGGGACGGGATCGGGAAAGGTCTGTGAGCCAGGACTCAAACTCGGGTTGCCCAAAGCACAATGGCACTGTATGTCGATGCTGCCCACGAGGCTATCGGCACCAACTGATACAGTACCAGTTATCCAGTGTTAAAATATATAGCAGTTGAATATAATAGTTTGGGGTTTTTTTGTTAATTTTAACCTCTAATATTATAGTAATGTACCAAATGAGAGGATCCCTGTATAGTTTACAGGATTAGTTGAGAAAGATCCTTCTTTCTTTTTGGGATCGACAGATATCATTCTGAATAATCTGCTATCGGTATTGGCGGAGAAATTTAGCACTTATATAAAGTAATATCTGCACGGCTCCATAGAAGACAAGTTTTCTGCGTCAGCCGTAAAAAGTTAAAGCTGATATGTGTTTATATGTATGTGTGTTCAGGACTCACTCTCAGGCCTGGGAATCCACTGCTGCCGGTTCCTCCGACAGGCCCCTGAAACACAGACAAAACACCAGCGACTCGATGAGAAACAGCTCTGCACTTTTTGTCTGCATGTTCAAATTTTCTTTGTTTTTATTTAACACACTGAGTTTGAGCTGAAGACATCAAAGATATCTCTACAGCTGTTTGGGGTTTTGGCACAATAATATTCTTCCAAAACTGTGGAAACACCATCTATAGTCAAAATATCCTCTATGCACATGTATAGACTCCTACTGGAATTTCTGTCATAATTTGGAATCAATTATAATGGGATTAAACAAGAAGAATCTAAGTATACAATTTTTTTTTATTTGATACTTTGTTTAATTTTGGACATAGTATCATTATCAGAGATGTCTGAAGAGTTAAATGACATCACATGGGAAGTTTAGGCCTTTTATAATCAAGAATTGTTTTTGGGCTCTACTAGAACAGGTTTTCATCCTTGAATGTTGATTATTTTCCTCATATTCTCAATTGTTGCAGCTCCTCTCTTCCCAGTCTGTCAGTAACGCTCTGTTTAGTTCCTGTCTCTATGAAGCCCCTCCTTCTGAAAAGCACGATGTGCTCTGATTGGTCGGCTGGAGCAGTGTGTTGTGATTGGTTTTTGGGAAATGTCCCGCCCCTTACCATAACCGCCAGTTTCAACACACTACTAACTAACTCAACCAGGCCCCGCCCCTTTATTCTGCGTATGAATTATTTAAATGAGGAATATAGTGGCGTGTTGGTTCCCAGAAGAAAACTCAAGACTACAATGGAGGTGTTTCAGGGAGTTCAGAAACAGTGACACTGATATAGAGAAGAACTCCCACTGGAGGGACTTTTTCATGCTCAAACATGGTCCTTTTTAAGAATGTTTAGATATTTGTACTGGAAAACAAGACAAAAATACAGAGGAAGAACCTAAGTTTTTGCAGTGCTGATGGCAGAGAGACATATACCTGGTTTCCGTCGGGTCCAGGCGGTCCTCTCTCACCCGCGTCGCCAACAACACCCTGTAAAAATGCTCAGATTAGCTCAGGACACATTTCAAACGCCTCTGTCAGTCTCACATCAGTCACACTGCCGTTGAAACATCTGAACGCTCATGTCCTGAGGTAACGCTTTTCCATGATGTCATATCACACACATCGGAACAGTTCGTTTGGCTGTGAATCTGATCTTATCTCCACTTTATTTCTTTACACATGATAAGTGCATGTTGCTCTAAAGAAAAGTAAAGAATCTTTGGCGTAAATCGGAGTGTTTTACAGTACGTGCTCCGTCTGCATGTTTGCTTGTGTCTTTCTGAGCCCAGGGGCCTCTGAATGTCTTCCAACAAGCTTTCATCCTCACTCAAGATGCCTTCGATTAATCATTCCTGCTGCAGACGCCGGGCAGCGAGCCCAGCTGGCACAGGATCTCTGGTGTGATGTTAACAGGCCCGTACGTTTGAGGGGTTTCTCAGGCCCAACGCTGAACCAACACTAAAGCAAAATGAGCTGAGATTTTACAAGCTGATATTAACTTTATCAAGCGTCTCTGAGTTATTCACATGAAGAATGAATGGGTGTCTCAACAAATTATATATCATTAATAATCGTAACATGGGCATTTCTATTGTTTGTTATTTAGCGGCACAGAGCGTTTACCACAAACACATCAGTCAGAATAACCCTCACAATCCCTTCAAGAAGTAAAGCAATGTTTCTTTACTAATGCAGACTTTTATACATTGCATAACATCTTCCATCCGCATAATGCCATTGGCTTTACAGCTGGGCAGCAGATGACCAGAACAGATTTGTTGTTCATTTTCTTGCTTTTCTTTACACGCAAGTAATCTGTTTTAAATACCCATCACTCATTTGCATAACACCCTGTGATTAATGCTTATAAATGAAGGGGGAGTTTACCTGTCTTCCTTTGGGACCCTTGTTTCCCACCGGACCCGGAATTCCCTGGAACACAACGAGATGATCGCACTTACAAACAAGTCTGATCTGACACACATTGATCATTATGAGCCGGGGGGCGTCATCAATCTGAACGCTGTTATCTTGTGTGTTTTCAAGATCACGTCATTCATTTGGGAATTTGAGTCTGTGTGGAGAGTTGCTGCAAATCACAGAACGATGGCAGTTTTGACAACAGTTTTGACAACATACCCCTAAACAGCCCATGTGTGTTTGTCAGTGTAACATGTCTTGACGAAACCGGCATTAAATGCATTGTGCTGATATTAAGAAACACTGTGAGATACAAACAGCATCTGCGCCACGCGATCGTTTTGACATGTCCATCAGTATGTAAAATGAGTGAAGCATGCTTTTATAGTAACACATTTACAATGGAAGTCTATGGGGTAAGTGTGTGGAGCCAAAACAGATATGAGTTGAGTTGAGCTGTTGAGTGTTTAAAACATGGAACTACTTTTCCGAGATGAATAAACAAAGTTCTGCTGCATGTACGAAACGATAATTCCAATAGATAATTCCAACTGAAATTGACTAGGTTAAATCTAGGTTTTATCTGGTCCTGACATGAGACAGGTCTAGTAAGTAATCACACCAGTCTCATGTTAACATGTAATGTTTAATTGTTTAAGCTAGTTACATATTTTAGTGGTTTATTTACATTGCCACTTGCTGGCCTACTAGATATCCATTGTAAGTGCACTACTGTAAAACACACTTCCATGATCGTACAAACTGAGGTACAGATTTTCTGTAGTATTCGACAGCAGGCTACCTTGCTTTCATTCATGCAAATGGCATCTCCTTGATTCTCGCATTTCATTTGCATTATTGTGAAATGAAGATTGTATAATTGTTCATTTAAACTCACTCTCTCTCCCTCCAGTCCTGGCGGTCCTGCAACTCCTGGAGGTCCGATGAAGCCCTGATAAAGAAAAACACAATAGCTCAAAATCACGTTTACATTTTTAAACTCCTCATACATCTTTTATCAGATAATCCCAAAATTGTGGTCAGATAATCCTGATACCATGCTGGTCAAAAGTTGTTAAAAGCGATCTGATGTCCCATTTAGGTATAATGCATCAAGAAATTTGATGGCAAGGAACAGGACGGAAGGCCGTATCTTTGAAACGCTTTGGACTATTGGAATGAAATTTGGTGCAAGTCATCACCACCATGCCCTGATGATACTGGAGCAGTTTAGGGACAGCGCCACCTACTGGACAAGAAATTTTGAATTTTTAAATAAGCCATGAGCCTAAAATCTCCACCTATGCTATGAGCAAACAAATCTACTTTCAATGAGTTATTTGGCCACATTGATTTCAAAATTACTTTGAATGATTAGCAGATTATTTACACAGATCTAATTCACCCTGAACTACAAGATACAGCTTCATTTATCATCTTCATTTTATATGTCACCTTATAAAATAGTATATTGCTGTTAAAGTAATTTACAACTAATGTACACAGAAATCAGTTTACACACAGAGCAATAAGATCATGTCAGCATCAGGCGTGATATCATCTTTTCCACATGCACCGGACACAAATCATTCATCGTGGCGAGTGAGCAATTGGCTGGTGTTTTTGTTTGCAGTAGGTGGACGAAATGCTATATGTACCATTCTTCTGTCTTGTTAAGCGAGATCACATGTACTATCAGTCAAAGATGAAAGAAACAGCCCTCCTCCTGTCTCTGCACATTCCTGTGCCGCGGCACACTGCCAGATGTTGAAAGAGACTGTTTCTAAAACATGCAAAATCTCTGAGATGCAGCAGTCTCATCTTGACTTTGTAGAGCTCACTGATTCTTGAGTACTGGGACAAAACAGACTCGAGGACTGCAGAAATAAGGCTCATGTATCATGGAATTATTTTAGATGATTGAGATGAGAATCTGTTCTACATGTTCAGATGGATTCACCTGCATTTGGGTGCAACCACCCATTTTTTCTTCACTTCATCACTCAGAATGGGTCAACAGCAACATCACATACAAAAATAATTTCAAATATGATAAATATTGGAAAATCTAGAACTACAGGATGTTTTGTTTTAAAGTGATTTTCAGCTCTATCTATTGATGAAAATCTGATGTTGACAAAAATATATATGCATTAAATGCAACAGCATTTTTTATTTATTTACTTATTTATTTATTGACTGATTGATTGGTTGATTGATTGATTGATTGATTGATTGTGCTGCTGCTACTAACATGAAGTACTTAAATTGTGGGAAATTATCTAATTATGAAATCATAAAAAAACCTATAAAACTCACCAGTTACATTGTCCAATTAAACTTACAGCACATAAAAAAAGTTTGATTTAGTACTTTGATTTAGCCAGATTTTATGAATGTTTAGCAGGGACTTTGTTGTGAAACATATAAAAGAGGGACATTTAATATCTATTTGAATCTATTTGTAGTATTGCGTTATGGTCTGATGATCATTTTCAGAATGAACGGCAGGGTGGTTATGCGTTTTGTCCAACGTGTCAAGAATCAGTACAGTACAAACAGAACGATTTAAAAGGATCTGATCTTCTGATTCTCCTTTCAACATTCTCTATTTATCTCTCTCTCTTTTTTATTTCTCTGTTCCTGTGGCTCTCAGTGAGATGATGTAAGAGTTCAGACATTGTTTAAACAGGAAACCATAAGACAACAGCTATACGTACATTGACACCTTTAGGTCCTTGGTTTCCCTCTGGTCCTCCCCAACCCTGAGAGACAAGAGACATTAATGTTACACACATTCACATATCAGACTAATACACACATCAGACATCATGAAACTCTAATATGTTAACAAAATGAACACTGGCTTTATCCAATGTTCATATTTCTGTTCTGGAAATATATGCAAACTAGTGCATATTTAATTATTACATATCATTTTAGAAAACTAGTACAAAACAATTGTTTTGTGTACTGTGATTAATCAATTGGAGAAGTATGTGGTGATTTCTATTAGTTCAATTTTTTACCCTATGTACCTGTGGTGTCTCGCCTTAAAATGTTTATCATTGTTTATTGCACACTGTTTCACAGTATACCACGCAGAACATTCTAAACAGCTGCCTGATATTCATTTTAAATTAAGCATCACATTTAATAAATACGATTCGATGGCAAGGAACAGGACGGAAGGCCATATCTTTGAAACGCTTTGGCCTATTGGAACGAAATTTGGTGTAAGCCATCGCCACCATGTTCTGATGGTACTGGAGCAGTTTAGGTACAGCGCCGCCTACTGGACAAGAAATATCTAAGTTTTTAATAAGCCATGAGCCTAAAATCTCCACCTTTGCTATGAGCAAACAAATCTACTTACAAGAATGAAATTTAATATTTCAAATTTAGGATCAAGAAGAGTGAAACAAAGAATCAAAAAGATTTTAGATTCCTAAAAAGAAAATTGAAAAGAAAAACATTTTAAAGATTATAACTGGATGCCACTCTCTGAATTAATGCAATGTAGTGAGGTCATTAACAACAATGTAGTATACTACTTTTTAAAATGTTTGTCATTCTGTTTCACATACTACTTTTAAAAATACTTGTACCACGCAGTACATTCTGAACAGCTGCATGATATTAATTTTAAATTAAGGATCTAATTTAAAGAAGTAACACAGAATCAATAAGATGTTTTTGTTGTTTTTTTAGTGGATATCGGTCACTGCACCTGCCTGCCAGGGTAACCTGCTGCCCCAGATACGCCTGGCAATCCTGGCAAACCCTAAGGAGAAAGGAAAGAAAAACGTGAATGAGAGATGAGAAGGCTGCCAGCGGACAAATAGAGCTCCTATTGTTCCCAGTGGCATCTCTCTCTCAAAGCATCCACGGGCCGGACCGGCTCTCCGCGGCCTGACCCTGGCTGAAGTCCAGACGGCGGCTCCTCTCCGCTGCGCGACTCCAGCGCGGATCATCTTTGCATCAGGTGACTGCATATAAAGACTGCGCTTTGTGACTGAACGAAAGTTTCCATGTATTGAGTTCCAAACCTTCCGGACTCAGTTATTGAGGAGGTACAAAGGTACAACTCATAGATCTGTTTAATGCCATGTCAAACACATAGGGAGAGAGAATTAAACCTGATTGTACAGGCAAAATATGAGTGGAAGGAGGGCTGCTTTATGAAAGAGAGGTCAAATACAATGCTAAAATCTAGCATTCAACTTCAGGATGTTTGAAACTGAATGTCAGCTCCATCTATTGAAGAAAATCTGAAAGGTATTGAAAAAATACATGCATTTTACATTCAAAAAATACATGCATTTCACACTTGCATTAAATGCAGCAGTCTTATATATTTATTTATTTATTTATATCGCTGCTACTAACAGGAACTCCCTTAAATTGAGCTAAATTATCTAAAAAAAAAAATGTGTCTGTTTTGTCCTATGTCTCAAGAATCAGTGCACTACAAATGGAAGAGTTTACATCGATATGATGTACGAAACTAGGATCACTAAAAGTAGCGAATAACTTCAGTACAGCAGCATGACAATAAAGCTCTTTTTAGTATGACCCAATAGTATGATTAATAATAACAACAATTATACTTGACTTCGCAAGCACCACTAGCTAAATATAGCTTGTAGTCTGACAATGATTGAAACAGTAAAATGTCAATGTGAAGATCTCGCAAACAAACCGACATCCACCTGAGATGACACATCTCATCTGCTCACCTGTTCTCCTGGCAGACCTGCCGGTCCTGGATAGCCTTTGGGACCCTGCAGGTGAAAAAAAAGGAAAGGAGATTATGACTCAACTCTATTACAGAACGCTAGTAAGAACACAAAGCAAAGAATTTTCCCATATCCCTCAATGTTAAGAACAAGGAGAAATAGAGAGAGTCATACTTGACGTGTTATCTTTTCCACATTTCTGGGATTTTGTTGCCTAAAGTCCAGATAAGACTAATAGCCCTTAAGAATTTCCCCAGAACTGTCAAAACCCTTTAAAGCTTTCCTCGTCTGACAGCTCAAGCTCGAGCCCATGAAAGAAAGACAAGTCACGACAGTGAGACGGGGAGGGGAGGTCAGAACTCCTCACCTTGAAACATTTCTAGCCTGCTCTCATGTGCTGGAACTGATCTGTGCCAATTGAACTGAAGCACAACAATGCAATCATAAAGTCACCTTTCCAAATATATCCTCAAATCTAATACTTTAATATTTAGATGCCTGATTTGATAGACGTACCGACAGCTGTTTGCCAGCAGGTGGCGCTGTGTGTCGGACCGAGTGGAGAGGTTCAAGTGTGGTGCAATCCTCTAAATTTGGAAAATTCCAAGCCTTCTGCATTGCTCCTGAGAAGACAATGATGTATCAGAGGTCACCGTGATTTATACCTGACCTGGACTGGGCCTGTACGACTATTTCTGCTCAAGCTCTTTAAAAATTTTACTGCAAAAAGCAGAGTGCTCTAGGTACTAATGACCTATAAAAACAGCATTTAAAGGGATTGCTTAAGTTCACCACGCTCAAGATCAAAGACTGTGGGAGGTGAGGTGGAAAACTGGTTAAGATCAACATGGAATGAAAGTCAAGACATAATTTTATTAGTTTATTAGGATTTTTAACTCTTTCTCCGGCATTGACGGAATTTTCCGTCATTTATGACACAACACTTCCCATCCATTGACGGAATTTTCCATCATTTACGACACAACACTTCCCAGCCATTGGCGGAATTTTCCATCATTTACGACACAACACTTCCCAGCCATTGGCGGAATTTTCCATCATTTACGACACAACACTTCCCAGCCATTGGTAGAATTTTCCATCATTTACGACACAACACTTCCCAGCCATTGACGGAATTTTCCGTCATTTACGACACAACACTTCCCAGCCATTGGCGGAATTTTCCATCATTTACGACACAACACTTCCCAGCCATTGGCGGAATTTTCCATCATTTACGACACAACACTTCCCAGCCATTGACGGAATTTTCCATCATTTACGACACAACACTTTCCAGCCATTGGCGGAATTTTCCATCATTTACGACACAACACTTCCCAGCCATTGTTGGAATTTTCCATCATTTACGACACAACACTTCCCAGCCATTGACGGAATTTTCCGTCATTTACGACACAACACTTCCCAGCCATTGGCGGAATTTTCCATCATTTACGACACAACACTTCCCAGCCATTGTTGGAATTTTCCATCATTTACGACACAACACTTCCCAGCCATTGTTGGAATTTTCCATCATTTACGACACAACACTTCCCAGCCATTGACGGAATTTTCCGTCATTTACGACACAACACTTCCCAGCCATTGGCGGAATTTTCCATCATTTACGACACAACACTTCCCAGCCATTGGCGGAATTTTCCATCATTTACGACACAACACTTCCCAGCCATTGATGGAATTTTCCATCATTTACGACACAACACTTCCCAGCCATTGTTGGAATTTTCCATCATTTACGACACAACACTTCCCAGCCATTGTTGGAATTTTCCATCATTTACGACACAACACTTCCCAGCCATTGGTGGAATTTTCCATCATTTACGACACAACACTTCCCAGCCATTGGTGGAATTTTCCATCATTTACGACACAACACTTCCCAGCCATTGACGGAATTTTCCATCATTTACGACACAACACTTCCCAGCCATTGGCAGAATTTTCCATCATTTAAGACACAACACTTCCCAGCCATTGGCGGAATTTTCCATCATTTACGACACAACACTTCCCAGCCATTGTTGGAATTTTCCATTATTTACGACACAACACTTTCCAGCCATTGGCATAATTTTCCATTATTTACAACATAACACTTCCCCGGCATTGACGGAATTTTCCAGCAATCCATGTTTCCACTGTTATACAATAGGGGGCGCTATTGAAGAGGAAACTATTGTGAAGCTTTGGGGGTGCTGATGGACTGAATCTAGTCGGTCTGTTTTGATTTTCGTTCTGAATCTGATTCGGACGTAGTCTTTGAGAAAAAAACGAAAATGTTGCTTTTTCATGAAACTTACCTACATTCAAGTGTTGATAAAAAAGAATGCATGAAGCTAGAATAAAATATTGTTTAAAAGCAGAGGCTCTGCTCTTTCTTTTGATATTTTGCATGTTCAGATATTGTCCTGATAGAACAAAATATTCTGGGGGCCATGAACATTTTGTGAAAATGATCAAAAATACTGGCATTGGCAGGCAATTTTTAAAAAAATGAATGGGGAAAGAGTTAAAAAGCACATCAAGTTCTACAATGTTTCTTCATTGAATATCTTGTTTCTCTGAATAACATCAAAGACATTACTATGAATGGGATGTGCAATGTGAAATATGGCAGAATAAGCCCCGCCTTCTAAATAACTGCCAGTAACCAATTAGTAAGGCCACTAGTTGCCACAGAGAGAGTCTGGGACTGGACATGCGCATTGGCTGGACCAACCTGAAACATAAGCTATTTAAGCATAAGAAACAACATTCGGACAGTTCATGTCAGATATTGTTGCTGGTTAAACGTGACTTTGGCAAGTAGTTTTGAGATTTCAGGATTCCCCCATTCAAGAATATTGGACTTGGTCTTGGATGCCTAAACTATCAGCCAGGGGGCGTTGCAAATATGGCCGCCAAATGAACTGCCCAAGCAGCAAATCCTACCCAAGCACTTCATGCCACTTGTCTTTTGAATGCATGTTGACATGAAGCCAGTCTTCAGGTGTGAATCTACACTTTCCTCACGATTCAATTTGTTTACAATTCAGAGGGTAATGATTTGATAATAAAACAATTCTCGATGCATCACAATGCATCTTATCCTCCAATTTTTTTGTTAATAATGACTATATTAATAATCACAATATAGACTCTTTTTGTTATTTTATCTTTGTTATTAAAAATAAGAACAAAGATACAAATAACAAACTTTAGAACAAATACAATATAAGAAAGAAACAAGCAGTTAAGAAATAGTACAGGAATTGAATAATCAAATGTAAAAATAATCAATACATAGTCTTTAGTGTATTAATAACAAATAAACTGATTATTATTAAAGCTACAAAAGTTATTCAGTCAAGAACAGTGAGGGATTCCCTCTTTGTCATTTATTGTTTGATTAACATTAATGATACAGACAGCAGCAGGTTTATTAGGCTGCTGTCACTTTAAGAATGAATCTTGGCTTATTGTGCTTAATAACTGTTTTTAACATCAAACACGTCCAGCACTTTATTTTCTCATTAATGCACTTTATTTTCTCTTTGTCTTTTATTGTTTGATCAACATTAATGATCCAGACAGCAGCAGGTTTATTAGGATGCTGTCACAAGCAACTTTTTTTTTTATTAATACATAATAAGAGTAGCCTACTTCATTTACAATAAAACAGTATATTAATATGTATGAGAGGCCTATTTAATTACATTTTTTAAACAATTGATCCTTTTGTTGTTATGCACCAATGCAGAATCGTTCACATCGGCATCGCGATGCATCGTAAAAATGATTATGGTTCTGGTTCTGTGATTTTCTAACCCTCAGATGAATCAGTTCAGGATCCACTAACCTAACCGTACAGATCTGCTTTTTATCACTTCCCGGGTTCGACCCCTGACCTTTTAAAACTAACCAAGCCCCCCTGTCCAAAGGGGCTCGATTTCCAAAGAAAACCCTTCTTGGAGAATGCTCATTTTCTAAGAGCTGATCCACACAGTCTTAACAGTACTCTTAGGATTGCAAGTGAAAATCCAATTACACTGGGCCACTGTTAGCAAAAGAGTGACCTAAAACGAGCCCCGGCCAACAATTTTTAGTCATGACTGAAAGGACTTTACAAGGACTTTACAACATTTGGTTCTCTTCACCTCACAAACCAAAACAAGAGCTACTGAATGCTCCCTCATGATATCTTTCTATGCTCTCACCACAAACTACCCTCACAAACCCGCCTACACAAGTCACAGACCTCAAATATTACAAAAACATATCCTCTAGCTGAGTTAGGTGAGCTAAAACTTGCACCAGTTTTGCCTTTGAAGATGCAACACGGGACTGTTCCTGTCATCAGGAGTGAGTCACCCCGCAGAGTGCCTTTCCTCTAAAAGACGACCCTTGACCTTTAGGGGTTCTCGGGTTCTAAAGGAGCTCCCAAGTGATGGCGGGTCCCCGAGCAAAGCTACGTCTTGGGAAGTGTGAACAGACCTTCGCTTGCCCTGAAACATCACACAGGGTCTTTATTCTTGTCCGTAACCCAATCCAGCCGCTGCTGAGAGGGCCCTTGCCGCCATGGTGGCGGTAACAGATACTGTACGAACGGTGTGAAGAATGAAACACTACGTCTCACTGCTGCAAACAGAACATAATTCAGCTGAAAAGGGTTCTCCAGCAGTAAAGGAGGAGTGCAGGAGAACTTACCTTCAGACCTGGTTCACCTTTAGGACCCTGTGGACCTGGCCGTCCTCTTTCACCCTGAAATAATAAAAGAGAAAACACTCAGTGTTGTCCTCCATAACCCGAGTGTCATACCTGGATGACAAAAACAGAAGTAATTCAAAGTAATCGCCCTCACATTCCAAAGCTTTTCTTTCATGGAACCCAAACAAACACTCATATTTTGTATAATTTCTATTCTTTCTTTTCAATAGAATGGAAAAGAGCAAGATCCGATGAACTTCAAAAATTACCAAAAAAAAAGAAGCACCATAAAAAGGCCATCACTTTCAAATTGTGCCCGCATTTTCCACCAACTTTTGTTTTAATGGTTTACGTGTGTTTTGTGACCAATCTCCATTGATGCCAAACCTGGTGAGACACATTTTAATTGATACTTTGTTATTTGAATTGAACATTTTTTTGGAAGCTCGAAGGCCCCCAGTTTCTCATCCACTTGTGTTGTAGAGAAGCTTTGAAATTCTGCTAAAGTTTTGCTTTTTGTTCTGGGCTCCGTGAAAGAAGTCCTACGGATTTGGAACGACATGAGGATAAGTAAATAATGACACTATATTTATTTTGGTGGGAACTATCCCTTTAAAGGCCAGGAAACCAATGAGTGATTTCTGTAGTTTAGGGTTTTGTATACATTTCAAAGGACCCAGAGAAAAGATGTTGTAGTTTGTATTTGTGTACTATTTACCGGTTCACCCGCAGGCGCCTGACCCGGGGACAGTCCAGGATCTCCTTTTGCTCCCTGGAACATAAACAAAGTGTTAATTCAGTTTGATGGTAACATTTTATAATAAGGTCCCATTAGTTAACAATGAGCAATACATATTTACAGTATTTACTAATCTTTGTTAACGCTGATTATTAAAAATACAACTGTTCATTGTTAGTTCATGTCAGCTCAGGTCTATTAAATAATATTAACAGATACAACTTTTGATTTTAAAGGGGGACTATTATCCCCCTTTTTTCAAGATGTAATATAAGTCTCCGGTGTCCCCAGAATGTGAAGTTTAAGCTCAAAATACCCCACAGATCATTTATTATACCATGTTGTAAATACCCATTTTTGAGTGCATGTATTAAATGCAAATGAGTTTTTGAGAATAGCCCTTTACAGAATAGCGCTTCCTTCAACAGCTCCTGCCTGCATTGGATACTCTGCCAAATACTAACAAATGTTTTAAAGCTGTATCAGTTTAAACTTCTAATTTATCGTATTCTGAGCGCACACATCTGAAGCACGCACACAGAAAGCTGGCTGTCAGACAGCACATCTTGTGAGTATTAAACTACGTTCTCTTTCATGTCTTATTGTGTTTAAACTGTCAAAAACACACAAAGTTCACATAAACACAGTTGGTTATGTCCAGACATTCTTGTCGCTACAGCTGCTCCAGCATCGAAACAATGGCGGACAGTGTACAGCTCACTCAGGGCGGGGTCTATGCTTATTCGACAGTGTCCGTCAGCAGTTGTGGGCGGGGCCTGAGTAACGTGACATCACTTTGATCAGAAAATTAAAACGTCTTGTTCTGAGACACTGCTTATGATTTGTGGGGATTAAAAAAAAGGAGTGGGTGGATTTTTATCATTATAAGGTGGTTGTGTACACACACCGCCAACACACATTTATGTTCAAACACCATGTAAAAGTAAATTTTGCATAATAGTTCCCCTTCAATAAAGCTTTAGTAAATGCTAAAATTAACATTAAGATTAATACATGCTTTAGAAGTACTTTTCATTGTTAGTTTGTTAACTAATGTAGTTAACTAAAGTTAACAAATGGGTAGTGTTACCCATATATCCCTTAAAATAAGCTATCAAAAACTTATTTGTGAAGTCAAAGCAAACTCAAAAATCATGCCTAAAGTTCAAGAAGAAACATGCAAATTATGTTCTCCTTTGCTGACAGATTAAGGCAAGTGTTAACAGCGGATTTGGAGAGATTTAAGGGGTTATAGCTCCTTCCTATGTGTATTCAAACACACTAAACTTCATAATAATGCAGATCAACTGGTTATATAGTCAGTAAGATGATCAGAAATGGATCGGTGATATCTGAAACCATTCATCCTTTAATTTATCAATCCATTCATCCATGGACCAACAATTCCATCAACATCATGGTTCATTCATTCAAGGATTCATGAATTTATTCATAGATTCATTCAATCAGATTTGGTGGATTCGACCAACTGTACAATATTGTGCTTTTGTACTACAAAAGACTTTTTAATTACATTTAAAATGCATCTAAATCCAAAGGGAGTCACTGGAAGTTCACTGGAAATAAAGTCTCTTGTCAGGGACTCATTTTACTGTAGCATGTCAATCAAACAACTCCAAACCCATTCAGGCCTGAATGAGAGCTTTATTGGTTTAGTTCAGCTTGAAACGAGTAGTTTGATGGAAACACAATTGCCGCCAATCAACACAAGACAGCGCAGATTTGACGCTTGCAAAACACAACTTTACTGAAGCAAATCCTGCTCTGAACTGAACGTCAACAGAGCAGATAAGCTGCATTCATGTAGGACAAGTCACAGCCAAACCTTTCAAACCCGTGAAGCACATCTTATCTCTCTCACGATTTCAACCCTAAAGTTTTTAAAAGGCATATAAAGCACAAAGCACTACAGCTCCATCTTGTTTCTCCGGGGTCCCAGCAGATGTGTGTGACTCATCTGTGGGCTGCACCGAGATGCTTCACAGTTTCCACCATCTCCAACTACATCCGAGCTCAGTTTGGCCCCCGGTGATGTTATCTGCAGCAGATGACCCTGCTGCCCACTCAGGTCATCTCTGAAGAACACTCACTGGACAGAGAGATGAACACTTTGTCCTAAAGCTTGATGGGAAAATCAGATCAGCATATTTGGAGCTTTATTATGCTTTTTCGAAATATGACCTTTCATGCAGTGTGTAATATAGTTGTTTATGAATATAAAAGGCCTGCAAAGATCAAAGTTCAGATAAATGGAGTTTTTGTCTCCTAAAAGAAAGAAGTGATTCTGAACTGCCTGAAATGAGTCATCATTGATTCCTACTCAAATCTACGTAGGCTTATAACAAATTAGCATAATGCCCACCTATGGCCTTCATTGGCTGAACAGCATCTGCTTTGCTCCGCCCTCAAACACTGTAGTTGTATCTGAGACTGAAAGAGTTTGGTTCGTGTTGTTCATGTTGAGAAGACGCTGCCAAAGCAAATCCACTTTGATGAGATTGATACGGTAAAACCGACGCCATCGTTACTGTTCGCATCACAAGTGCTGAAATTCAGCGTTTGGTTTACGACCAATCACAACAGACTGGGCCGTCTGACCAATCAGAGCAGAGCAGCTCTCAGAAAGGCGGGCCAGAAATGCCAATCCTGTAAGAAAAATAAACTTGCTTTCTCGTTGAATTAAATTTATTTTTGGCAGATATTTTTCTTGTTTTAAGCGTAAAATCACTTCAAGTTTTGATTAAACAACGCCTAATATTTTGCTTCTCCAGTAAATGTATCTTGATTTAAGAATGTTTAGATATTTGTATATAACCAGGTTGATACTTGACTTAAACATAACGGGGTCCTCTAATGAGTCTGTCAAAGTGCAACATCTGAGCAATATTTTATTCCTGTGGGAAACCCTCATCACACCGAGCTGCAATTAGTGGTGAAAACAAGCAAGTAAAGCAGTAAAGCGCGCGCGACGGCGGCAGTTCAGTGTGGTCGCGGGAGCCCGCAGACGTATGCTGTGCAGCACAAACCACATCCACACAGAACATTAACCTCCAGCGCTCAGGCTCCGTCAGGCTTTACGAGCCACATCACTTCCTGCCGGGACATTTTAAAGCATGCAGGGCCTCCTATGGACGTCGTCCAGCACAGATCTACACATGTTCAGCGTGAGCGGAGAGAGTCTGATTACTGCAGCAGCGCAAGCCCTGATGAAACTACCGGTGGAGATGTTTCACTGAAATCCTTTCACATGGAAACCGTCATCAGTGTCACTGACACACACCTTGTTTCCACTGCTGGAAAAACTGAACAGGTCAAATCACCTTTCAGGACACACCTGCATCCTGATTTTCCACAAACACACGTTTTCTTTTCCACGACTTTCACGTAACAGGTTCAGTCCTGCTGGAGTCACCGTGAGTAAGTTTATTATCTTTATCAAGAACAAAGTAATATTTCATGGACGAACCCTTGAGGGGTTTGAACCTGCAACCTTTCAGCTACAGAACAGATCTTTAACTGTTATTGCTAAACTGTTTTAATTTAAAAAATAAATGCTGATTTAAGATAAGCTACTATAGTATTTCAATAATACTAAAATAACACTGCTGCTGCCAACTTACGTTTTCCATGTTCTGACTCATGGATTTACACTCTCACACACACACAAACACAGTTAACAGGCTCTTAATGTCGTGTCTATATATACATATTTTCCTCTCATCTTTCAGCAGATCAAACTGTCAGTGTCTCCCCAAAGGCTCTTTCCAGTGTTTTCCCAATCCTCCACGTCTCACACACACGTTTTGAAAGGTGGCGAGTTTGAACAGGAAGAATCGCTGTGAACGAGCGTCTAGCGAGCGGCCGATGCACTGGTGTAACGGCACAGACTTGTCCGTCGCTCTCGAGGTCGTAACAACAGCGGAGGATATTATTGTAACGCATTCCCTTGAGCGCCGGCCGTGACAGACAAACCCCTGAGCGCGGCTGGAAGAGAACGTGTGGAGAGCCCGAAAACAGGAACTTACCTTCGGACCAGGTAAACCAGGCGGCCCGGGGCTCCCGTGAGGACCAGACGGACCCTGAGAGAAAGAAAGAGAGTCAGACTATCCTGCATTCCATCTCAAGAACAGATTATATACATATATCATATGTTTATCAATATTAAATGACTTTGCAAAGACATTTACTGAATAAATCCCTCAAAAACTCATGTGACTTTGCCTCAGCAGAGGCTGTGATTGGATAACTGGACTAACCAGCGGACCACGCAGCATCTCAAATGTTGGTTTGGTGGTTCTGAAACGCCTGTCATCAGAATGATTTGGTTTAATTCCCTCCAGAAGCGTCTCACACGATTGCGTTCCCAAACAGCAGCATCCGAACGCAAGATCACATGACAGCGTTTATTGTGTTTCGTCTGACGCTCTTAGATGAAACTCATTTATGAAGAGCCCTAACCTATTCCTGCAGGATCAACTCACTATTTTGTGCTTCCGAACAGATATTGAGTTAGTCTTGAGTTAACAGAGTCTCGCTACGTGACTCAGATGATCAGGAATGATCCTGACAGACGGCGTCTGAGAATAAACCATCAATCATTTACTGAATTACATCACTGACAGCAGCTGGAGACCCTACGGCCAGTGTGTGTGACTCAAGAAACATGTTTAAAGAGAACCTTTTATTCTTTTTTAGTTGCTGTTTGAGCATGTAAAAGGTTTCCAGTGGGAGTTCTTCTCTATATCAGTGTCAGTGTTTCTGAACTCCCTGAAACGCCTCCATTGTAGTCACAATATTCCTCATTTTAATAATTCATACGCAGAATAAAGGGGCGGGGCCTCTACTAGAACAGGTTTTCCTGCTTGAATGTTGATTATTTTCCTCATATTCTCCATTGTTCAGCTCCTCTCTTCCCAGTCTGTCAGTAACGCTCTGTTTAGTTCCTGTCTCTATGAAGCCCCTCCTTCTGAAAAGCACAATGTGCTCTGATTGGTCGGCTGGAGCAGTGTGTTGTGATTGGTGTTTGGGAAATGTCCCGCCCCTTACCATAACCGCCAGTTTCAACACACTACTAACTAACTCAACCAGGCCCCGCCCCTTTATTCTGCATATGATTTATTTAAATGAGGAATATTGTGACGTGTTCGTTCAGGGAGTTGAATATTATATCAGCACAAACAGCTGTGGAAAGTCTCTTGTTTTCTAATTGTTTCATAATGGAAACAATGTAAGCGAGACAGACAGATGATTTTAACTTACCCGCGGTCCTCTCTTTCCAGGGGGTCCGGGGAGACCCGGGGGGCCGGCAGGACCCTGTAGAGAAACAAAGATGAGCAGAAAGAGAGATCAATTCATGAACAACTGTTTCTTAACATCACGAGAAAGACAGTGTAATTGGAACCGCGTGTCTGACTCCCGCTTTCTCAACACAGAAAACCACGTCTGCCATCTGAGAGAGACGCTTCAGCTCCACGAATCAAAGCTCAAACCAGAACATTCCTGTGATCAAAGCTGAATTTTCAGCATCATTACTCCAGAACAGCATTTATTTGAAACAGAATCTTTTGTAACATTATAAATGTCTTCACTGTCACTTCTGATCAGTTTAATGCATCCTTGTTAATTTCTCTTAATTTCACTTTTTTATGGTATCACTGCAAATTGTTAAGCAGCAAAAACTGTTTATATATATATATATATATATATATTTTTTTTTTTTTTTTTTTTTTTAAAGGGGTCATGAATTGAGAAATCAGCTTTTCCTTGAGCTTTTGATATATAAGCGGTCAGCGTACAATAAGAATATCCTGTAAGTTTCAGAACTGAAAACTTCCTTGTTAGTCCAATAAAAGCTTTTATTGACACCAGACCCAGAGAACGACTGATCCTGGAATGTGCCTATAGATGGTGAAGCTCCGCCTCCGCAGAAAAAAAATCAACGCCTACTTCATCATTGCAGCGTTAGCCCCGCCCACTGGTGTGTTAGTGAGATGAGGAGGAGAGAAGAGCGATACAGGACTAAAATAACATTACCTTTCAAAGGATCCTAATGCTAGGAATATGGTTATTTATTTTCAACAATGTGAATGTCTCAGTTGAGCTTTATTTATTTGTATTCGGTACATTTCACTGTGGATTCTTTGGTAAATCAATCGCATTTCGGCGCAAACAGACTTTTACGATATGGACTCGACAGTAATGCAACAACATGTAAATAACTGTGTTCATTCTAATGCCTGATCTGATATTAATGATTCATGTACAGTCAGATGTTCTTTGTCTATGTGTCAGTAAATCAAACCAGTGAATAAACGCATAACTTCACGTGTTTCTCTTAGTAGGATAAAAATAATCTGTTATTTAAACTGTGATTAAATTATATATAGAAAGCGATCAAAGAACGCTCCCTTTACAATCGCTGGAGATGTCAATCAAACAGAGCGAGTTTATCAGTGACTGAGTTCTGGACTCACGCCAAAACTCCCGTTTTATTCAACGAATCTCAGTTATATCGCGTTTGCACTGTTAGTTATGATGAAAGCATTCGTTAGTGTGCAGAAATTGAGTTGCAATGATGAGATCACTGCTTTCATGTCTGTGATCGGCTACAATGTTCATCACTGCAACCTTTCATGCCACAATCTAAATACAATGCAACACTTTTCACGATTAGTTAACCTTGAGAGCTGTAATAGTAAAAACGTACTAAAAAGAGAGAGTAATACTTGGCTATTTCATATTGCAAAGATGTCAGCCAATCACAGCAGTGGGCGTTTACACTCACAGCAGACACGCCCCTTAAAACAGAGCGTTCAAATAAGCGCCTAAAATTAGGGTAGGAAAAATGCCTTTTATTTCTAAATTATGACCATTTTTGATGTAAAAAGCATACTATCATTTATAAGTGCAGCCCAGGAAACATTATAAACGATAAAACAACGCAGTTCATGACCCCTTGAAATTAAATAACTGGAGAAAAATATTATATAATAGTACATAATATATTATTAATATATTGTTTATATAATAATACTATTATATATATATATATATATATGAGGAAGCGTTTGTAAAGCGTTTGTAAACAGAGCAATCTATCTATAACACATCTATAAAACCTTTCATTTAAACATTCCATTAACCTGCACTGATGCTCATTATCCTTTGAGGAATGACACGCTAACTAAACAACCCTGAATTGTTTAGAACATTCTTTTTAAAAGTCTCATAAAAAGGCCTCATAAAAGGCCATTAAAAATCCACACTGACCCTTGCTGGTTTGGTAAAGCTTAAACAGCAAGATTTACCTGGTCAAGATTAACCTTCACAGAACATGGATTCACTGGTCCTCTAACCAACACTAACCAGCATAACCCTCCTGAGCAAGCAGGGATGTTTAACTGGAACAATAAGAGAGTCTGTTCAATGCTAACGAATGAGCTAAAGCAAGATGAAACCAACAGCACGGTTTATTCACTCTGTGAAAGTGTGTCCACAGGTGGAACCATTATAATCATGATGTTTGCCAACAGTTGGAGACAATAAAAGTAAAAACTTTAGTGTTTGCAACAACTGTGCATCTGCTAACTATCTAAACCAGAGCAGCTATTGGCCAATGATTGATTTGTAGCCAAGGTGAGGAGATGGTTAAGCGCGACAGCTGCTACAAACAGACCAGTGACGAATTACTGCAAAAGACCAACATATATACATTTACTTGTATCATCCACTCCTAGTATGAGAGTGCTATATATATACTGTATATTCAGACTTGTGTAAGAACTTAAGGCAAGACTGGCAGAGAAGAAAATTCCCTAAGATGGCTCTGTGTTATGACAACCATTATTCAAGAGAACCACATAAACAAAGACTGACAGTTTTTGAAAGGACCAGTCGTCCTCCTAATGTGTCTCTTATGTTTTGGCTGCTTATTGACAGAAGTGTGTGTAGGAACATCTGGGACGGAGGTTAGTCGTGCACAGCCTATCAGAGAAGACAAAATGTTTCAAGGCCATGCAGCTGTGTTCAGGGCCAGATCTGTGGAAACTCTGGAAATCTTAGCAGGTCCATTAGCTCTCACAATCTAACAACCACAATGTAACAATCCAACTTTCGTCTTGTCAATTCTATTTTAAAAGTTGATTGAATGATTGAATGTAGAAAAAGTTGCCATGACATTATAAGCATTGATATTACATAACAGTGTATCAGTTTGTTGAGCAATCGGAACAGGTTATATAGAATTACTTCTGTACACCAAAGCAAGTTGTGTATATGTGCTGAAATGGAAGAGAAACGAAACACAACGTTTACAACACAATATATAATCAAAAACACTACATAGTAGGGATGCACCAAAATTTGGCCCCGCCAATATACATAGACAAACACGACCACACACGATCCAACAGACGAGCTACTGTAGCTCAGATTGCTCAAGAAGTTAATGCTGGTTCTGATAGAAAGGTGTCAGAATAATTTGTTGTGTATGGGGCTGCACAGCCGCAGACCAGTCAGGGTGCCCATGCTGACCCCTGTCCACCGCCGAAAGAGCCAACAGTGGGCACGTGAGCATCAGAACTGGACCACGGAGCAATGGAAGAAGGTGGCCTGGTCTGATGAATTACATTTTCTTTTACATCACGTGGATGGCCGGGTGCGTGTGCGTCTCTTACCTGGGGAACACATGCCACCAGGATGCACTATGGGAAGAAGGGGAGCCGGCGGAGGCAGTGTGATGCTTTGGACAATGTTCTGCTGGGAAACCTTGGGTCCTGCCATCCATGTGGATGTTACTTTGACACGTACCACCTACCTAAGCATTGTTGCAGACCATGTACACCAGACAGGATAATGCCACAAAGCAAAAATGGTTCAGGAATGGTTTGAGGAGCACAACAAGTTTGAGGTGTTGACCTCAAACTCATAATGTTATGCCTGATTGGTGTATATATATATCATTAACTTCATTAAAAAAAAATAATAATATTTTTTGGCCCAGAATTTTCATTTCGGTGCACCCCTGCTACATAAAGCAAAAAACACTGTTATTTCTGAATAACAAAGATTTATATCATCTAACTATCCATGCATTGACCAAAAATGCAAATTATTTGAGTGCATCATCAGCAATCAAACAGAGCATGACACTGTAAGTTTTTAAGTTACTGAAAGTAAATGGTCAAAAAGCTGACTTTAGCGAACATTGTGCCCAAAACCCCTCTAAGACAATCAAGACAGACCAGCTAATGTCCTGGTTTAAGCTGGAAAGCAAAGGTAAGTGAGGGTGCTCTGGATAAATGACAGAATGAAGTATTAAAAGTTTCTATGCTATAGAAACAAAACTGAAGCTATCCATCTCATTCATTGATTTGTACCTTCAAGGCATAATTATAGTTACAACAGGAGAGGAAAGTGCAATGAAACGCTGACTTTGGATAGTCCCAGCTGGTGAGTTTACCTCCCCCAGTTCTTCCAAGAGAGGAATGCACCATTATCCCTCAGCCAAGCGAGAGCACTTAGCGTGACGTCCAACAAAAATATCCACAAAGTCATGTCTAATATCCACATATCCTCACAAGAACCACTTATGCAAACACCATAATTGTGCAAGCAACTGTTTGAACATGAATAAAACATTATTTTAGAGAAGCTTCAGGGCGTTATCATAATCTTTTCCAAAAAGATCATCCATTTCTGGCTCATTTAAGCATTCGTTTATTGGCATGATTGAATATATTCTGGGATTCTGGAACTGAGGTTCACAGTAGCCTACTGACCTACACTTGATAATCTACTGCGCTTTACCCTACAGTTCTGCTGTTCAGAGTATATTTAGAATTTGCTCTAAGAAAAGCCTCGTTCCTCGTGCTATAAAAGACTGCCTTGTGAGCTAACAGTGATAAACGCTTGGAAAAGGAGAAAGATAACTCTTTTTCTTGTAGCAGAGCCATGCAAGAGCTAAGCTAGTGCTAACTCATAGTGCTTTAGCCTATACTTCTACATTTCTTAGCATTTGCTGTGGCAGCACACAAATAATGAAATACACACATTAAACTTCATTTGCACACAAAATCAGATCATTTTGTACTAGTATAGCATAGCCGTAGACCAAGAGCTAAGCTAGTGCTAATCATTTTTTGACATATTTGCTACTCTCTCAATATTGCCTTAAAGTCCTCTTGGGAAGTGATTTTGCTCAGAATAAAATTGACACTATGGAAAATGTCAATTGTTTTCCCTTTTCCCTACCTAACAAAGACAGCAAGCATTATATATTTCATAATTTGCATGCTGACAAAAAGAATGATGGGAAACGTAGGTTCACCAAATCTCAGAAATGGGCATTTTCAAACAAGTTTTATCACCGTTCGTCAACAGTGCACAAACTAATTGTACCATCAACATTCACCATTACAGCTTATCTTGATGTCTATGAATGATACGCCTCCGGCTCGGAAAGATAACCCAGAGTTTCCCCACTACTAATTACAACACTGTACTGGCATTCATGTGCACTCATCTCGTAAACATGATTATTCTGACATGACTTTGAAAGCAGAATTACATTAACCTTTCCTGAACATCACAACCTGGTTATCTTGTTGCTAGGTGATGCAAACCCATTATAAATGGAGGTGCAAATTAGCACATCAGTCAAATTACAGCATGGGCAACTGGCAGCAACTTGAAACATGCTATTATAACCACCTGTAAGTCCAGGAGGACAAAAACAATCATCTCACTTCTAAATCACTACCTGTCACTGACAAATAACTTACTTGTTCTCTTGCCCAGTAGACTCCTGATCAAATATGACTCTCAGAAACACAGCCAAGTGCATGCTCTCTCAAAGAGCTTTTCATTCTACCCAAGAAAAACCCATAAATTAGCTCAAACTCTTATGCATTGTAATTTGGATAAATTCTCAAGTAGAGCTTTGCTCTGGCTTGCAGCGACTTGATTCTGCACTCTAAAGATTATGGAAGTCATTCAAAAACATGAGAAAGATAATCAGAGAGTACTTACTGGAGGACCCGGTTCTCCTTTAGGACCAACATCATAGTCAAAGAAATCTTCATCTTCTTCGAAACCATAGTCGTATCCATAACCCTCCGTGTATCCTGCGTCGGGCATCCCCTCCTGGACCTGTTCCTCGGATTGGTCCACTAGGTTATAGCTGCTCTCTTCACGGTACAGGACGGTGCCGTTGACTTTAAGCTTGGTCTGCAGAAGCTCCTTGTTGGATAGGTGGGATCTACCATCATTCCTCAAGGCCTCTTTCAAACGGCTCTGCTTGATGATGGTGATCAAGTCTGGGGTGGCCCGAGTTGCTCTTGGCTTCTTAAGGAGTGGCTTATTCTCTGTGTCATTTTCACCGTCAAGGTTCTTGTCTGGGTTGCTGGTGGTAGTCTCCGGAGTAAAGGCCAAGGATTGCACCTTATTGATGGGTCTTGGAGATGTTTTCATTAGCCTAGGCGTGCTGGAGTGAAATATCGGAGCACTTGTGGTTGAAAGCTGGTCATAAAGTGCTGTGGGATAAGAGTTGGTGGTCGTAGTGGAGTGATCAGCAAGAGTTGGGATAAATCCCAGAGTGTGTGATTCGGAAGAGCTGCGGTGGAACTTTGGGGAAGGTGAAACTGATGGGAATTGGGACTCCATGCTCCCTGACAGAGATCGGAAGGTGTCGGACAGTCTGCACTGTTTTTTAACATAGTCGCAGTAGTTTGCCGCAGCTTTAGCTGAGGGGTAGATATCCAGCTGGCACAACGCTCCTTCAAACTGCACTGCCCTGGAGTCCATCCTACCCACAGAGAGGCGGCCTTCGGAGCCCGAAGTCTGCGGACGTGTCAGCGTTTCCTCACCGTACTGCACGGCTCCGCAGCGTGCATAGAGTGATACGGAGCGTGGCCGAACCCCCACAGAGAAGGAGTGCCACTGTCCATCTTGCACATCGTACTTGAAGTAGACAGACGCTTTCTCGCCTGTGTAAACCACTACTCTGCCGGGCAGGAGCTGCAAGCCGAACTGCAGTCGGTCCCTGCCGTCACGCATACTAAAAAGAAAGGCATTGTTCGCTCGCCAGGAGCTTAAACTAACTATGATGGAAAACTCCTCCTCCACGCCTGCGGGGAGCAGGCCCAACGATGGGGCCTCAATGAGGGCATCCCGTCCGAGGATAACCCCAACACCAGGGGGCAGGATGGAGAGGGATGAAGCAAGGGAAGTGAGGTAAGCTGTCCCAGAAGAGTGTACATCTCTGTGACCGGAAAGGCCCAGCTGATGAATAAGATCTACACCTTGAGGGAAAGAGAGAGACAATTGTAAGCAATAAGGTAAGCAGGGTTTGGCTGGATAGACACTGCAAGGCTAGGTTGTTGTGTGGTTGGTTTTGCCAAGGTGTTTAGGGTGGTTTAAACATGATGATAGAGTGTGTCCCAAGTACGTTCAAACCTCTAACCTAAAGTAGGGCTGTCAAAAGTACCATCTTTGGTACCAAGTAGGTACTGAAATTTTTAAAAAATATGATGATACCAGCATTTTAGGGCTGTTGAGCAGATTCTTAAACTTAGCCACTGTGTTCACGCGCTCAACATATATGTCTCTGATTGGCCATTGTGTTCACGCGCTCAACATATATGTCTCTGATTGGCCACTGTGTTCACGCACTCAACAGATATGTCTCTGATTGGCCACTGTGTTCACGCACTCAACAGATATGTCTCTGATTGGTCATTGTGTTCACGCGCTCAACATATATGTCTCTGATTGGTCATTGTGTTCACGCGCTCAACAGATATGTCTCTGATTGGCCATTGTGTTCACGCACTCAACAGATATGTCTCTGATTGGCCACTGTGTTCACGCGCTCAACATATATGTCTCTGATTGGTCATTGTGTTCACGCGCTCAACAGATATGTCTCTGATTGGCCACTGTGTTCACGCGCTCAACAGATATGTCTCTGATTGGCCATTGTGTTCACGCACTCAACAGATATGTCTCTGATTGGCCACTGTGTTCACGCGCTCAACGTATATGTCTCTGATTGGCCATTGTGTTCACGCCCTCAACGTATATGTCTCTGATTGGCCACTGTGTTCACGCGCTCAACATATATGTATCTGATTGGCCACTGTGTTCACGACCTCAACAGATATGTCTCTGATTGGCCACTGTGTTCACGCGCTCAACATATATGTATCCGATTGGCCACTGTGTTCACGCGCTCAACGTATATGTCTCTGATTGGCCACTGTGTTCACGCGCTCAACGTATATGTCTCTGATTGGCCATTGTGTTCACGCCCTCAACGTATATGTCTCTGATTGGCCATTGTGTTCACATGCTCAACATATATGTCTCTGATTGGTCACTGTGTTCACGCGCTCAACATATATGTATCCGATTGGCCACTGTGTTCACGCGCTCAACGTATATGTCTCTGATTGGCCACTGTGTTCACGCGCTCAACGTATATGTCTCTGATTGGCCATTGTGTTCACGCCCTCAACGTATATGTCTCTGATTGGCCATTGTGTTCACGCGCTCAACATATATGTCTCTGATTGGCCACTGTGTTCACGCACTCAACAGATATGTCTCTGATTGGTCATTGTGTTCACGCGCTCAACATATATGTCTCTGATTGGTCATTGTGTTCACGCGCTCAACAGATATGTCTCTGATTGGCCACTGTGTTCACGCGCTCAACAGATATGTCTCTGATTGGCCATTGTGTTCACGCGCTCAACAGATATGTCTCTGATTGGCCATTGTGTTCACGCACTCAACAGATATGTCTCTGATTGGCCACTGTGTTCACGCACTCAACAGATATGTCTCTGATTGGTCATTGTGTTCACGCACTCAACAGATATGTCTCTGATTGGCTATGATTGGCAATGATCAACGCTTCAAAAACATGTTGTGAATAGACATCTTTGACGCTCTTCACCGTCTGTCAGCGGATCCCTAATATATCCACTGATAGACGGATCTGCTGACAGATGGTGAAGAGCGTCAAAGGTGTCTATTTACAACATGTTTTTGAAACGTTGATCATTGTAGTCAATCACAGACATATCTGTTGAACACGTGAAAGCAATGGCCAATCAGAGGCGTTTCAGAATCCGCTCAACAGCGCTCAAAATGCTAGGGGGAAATGCTGGTATCGTCACATTTTTTTTAATTTTTTGGCAACTACTCTACGCAATAACCTCTAGGCCACAGATTTAATTTGGTTGATAGTCACCATAAAACAATTTCTGATTTTGAGGGCCTCTATAATACAAACCACACAAATGGTATGAATATGCGCTTTGACATCCATGATATCACAAATTACCCATGAGCCCTTGCATAGTCCTAGCATCTGTGGTCCAGATGAAGAGAGAGAATGAGGGGAAGGTGGGGTCTCAAACCACACATCTCTTTTCTTCCTTTCTCTTTCTGTGTAGACCATTCTCTTTTTTTTCTGTCATATGTTATTAGTCTGTGCGCATCTTGAGTGGCCAGGGAGTGGAGAAAGGATGTTTTTGAGGAACTAATTCCTTGTCATTTCTGTTTAGTTTAGGCAAGGGCTATTTAGTTGCAGTCCTAGAAGGCCGGTGTCCTGCAGACTTTAGTTCCAACCCTAATTATACACACCTCTCTGTAATTTGCAAGTAATTCTAAACACTGTGATAAGCTTGTTCCAGGGTGTTAGTTTAGGGTTGGAACTAAAGCTTGAATTGAAGAGTCCTGGTTTAGACTCAATTTGAAGGTATCAAACATAATTTTATTTAGATGTTAGAAAACTTTCTTGTATCCCAGTTTAATGTGCAACAGATAGTCCTGCATCAAAACTCACTGATCCAGTCAATGTTGTTGTGTCGGGCTGGTTGAGAGGCTCATGCAAAGCGAGTTTAATAGCGAGTCTCAGTTTTACACTTTTCAGGAGAATCAACCTACAAATGGCTCACTTGCTGTCTCTGCATATTAAGCTAGGGCAGAAGAATTTTTACATTGAAAAATTACACACTTCACCTTTAAATACTTCGTAAAGTTATATAGCCTGAGGGCAGCCGAGCACATCCTTGAGGAACTACAGCAAGTCTGTTTTTGAGATCAAGTGAGCAGGAACGTATGTCCTCCTGTCAGTAAACACAGGCAAGCTTTTAGACAGTTTGAGAATGACCATGGAGAGAAACTGCTCTGGTAACAGGCACTTTCATTACTAATACAGACTTTGTTTTAGTTTAATAAAATTTCTCCAGCCTACACTCAAACAGATGATAGGCAAAAGGCACAAAGTCACCGTTGTTCCCTCTCGCTCTTTCTGTTCTTTGTGTTACAAGTTACAATTTACAGTGCCTCGAAACTCTTTGTGGACTGATTCACCGTGGTTTTAAAAACAGACGTGATCTTAACCATGAAAAAAAGAAAGAATTGGACTTCAAAGCTTAGCCAGCCATGTTTCTGACTGGTTGCACATGGGCGACCCTGTGAACTTTCACCTCTTTGGTGGTTCAAATTGATCAATTGACAAGTGTCGGCGTGATGAACAAACATGAAGAGATGCAAAGAAATCAGCCTGGCAGCCATCTTTAGTGCCAAACAATTTATGTCAAGCTGCGGATAAATAAAAATATTACTATAGTGGCCAAAAGTGATGTCCGTAGGGAATATTTGTTTTTAATGACCCTACAAGTTCGATTAAACCATCAAAAAAGGATACACTGACTACAGCATAATCAGATATTAATATTTCATTGGTTCTCTCTTGTTTCTTTTTCGTTGTATGACAGCCTGGCCAAACATTACGTCGCACAATTTGGATGTTTCATTGCGTTATCACAAATAAAACAATTGACTCCAAGCATAACTACTCAATATGCTTACAAAATCTTTAACACATTTTGAACAAAGGGTAAAGATGTTAATTTTTCTAGGCCGGACATCACTTTTGGCCACTAGTGTAACTTAAAAGTGTAATCTGTCCCCCGTTTACTTGACTAAGTAATCAGACTAAGCAGACAATTTTCACCTGAAATGAAACAAAAGAAGACGACTAACACTAACAGAGCAAACCGCAAAACAGCAATGTTACCACCTCGCTACGGAGAAATGTCATGAAAGCATGTTAATAAAAGGAAATTTGGTAGGGAAAATATGGAAATAGTTTGTAATTTTTTTGCCTTTAATGTGATAGGACAGTATGTAGACAGGAAGCTAAGTGAGAGAGGGGGGACGGGATCAGGAAAGGACCGCAAGCTGGGACTCGAACTCGGGTCACCTGAAGCGCAACGGCGCTATATGCCGGTGCTGCCCACAAGGCTATCGTCGCCAACAATAGTTTGTCATTTTTATCCTATTGTTTGTTATATTTATTTGCCTGGTCAGTGTTTATGGGTTTTGGTTCCTTTTCTTTGGAAATCATATGGTAAAGTGATAACTAAACCCTGCCTGGAACTACTTTAGTGCGTTTTAGTGCGAACTACAGATGTGCGTTTACTGGAAAATAATTGCACACCTTACAACATTCATCAACCAATCAGAATCAAGCATTCAACAGCCCCGTAGTATAAACTACATGCATATATTTTATTAGTTCATGCATTCCCTGGGAATCAAACCTGAGTAGATCGTACGCAATTCAAACAACATAATCTTCTCTAAGCAGTTTTAAATAGTAAAGCAGTTTTCTAATGATATACTTCAAGGCTTCAGGATGTTGTGCAATCATAATTCATGTGTGCTTGTGTAACATCTTTACTGCAGGCTGTCCTCTATTGTTTGAAGGTGTTTCGGTTATTTTTAGCAGCATGTGTCTTTTCTTCCTAATGTCAGCTTGAACAGCAGCCAGACTTGTATCTCAGCAAGCGTTTGATCTTTATACCATCTTTGTTTTAGTGAAGATTTCAGATAAAGATCAAATGCTGTGTAAACTACACCAGTGTGTGTGTGCTGTAAGACTAAACTGAACAAAAGTGACAGTAAAGATATAATGTTACAAATAAAATTCTTCTGAACTTTCTATTCAACAACAATCCTGAAAAATAAAATGTATCACGGTTTCCACTAAAATCTGAAGCAGCACAACTGTTTTCAACATTGATAACATTGATATATATATAATATATTGCCTTACTGTTACTAATACGTATTAAAACAATATATTTGCATTATATTTATATCATTATATTTATAACAATATACAAAAGATGCCAAGATTCTCTTAATAGTTTTGAATTGCAATGAATCACTGAATCAGACCGTTTGAAGTGATTCATGAACTGAACTTGGCAATTGTAATGTCATATTTTATATTTACGCTATTAAAACATCTCTGTCTGAACAAGCTGACAAGTCAAGTCAAGAACTGATTGTGAAATTAGTATATTGACATACTTTTCTCTTGGAAACTTAATGGCCTAATAAAAAAGCATATTCAATAAATCAAGATATTCACAATTACTGTATATATATTTAGATTGCCATCAGAATATATTACATTTGCTATTGATCAGCTAGTCAGAATCATTGCTCCCTGTGTTCCCCTCAATATCTTTCTTATTTTATCACAGCAGCCTAACCTGGTTGACCTGCTAGTCCATCTAAACAAGCCTGAACCAGACATTTATATCTTCATCCTTTACCTCTTCTGCAGTCATACTGTATCTCATCTGTACAGTCAGCAGCAGGAGAGATGAGCCCTGAGGATATCTGGAAATGACCGATTAAGACTAGAAAGTGAGAGAAAACGGAGAGACAGAGAGTCGCTCAGAGCGCAAGAACAGACACGCCGACCAATTCAGTGAAGAAAGAGCAGCACGTTCACAACCAACATACTCAGATTCTTTCCATTTGAACATTCACATTTTCGTTCCTTTTGAACTTCTTTTCCTGCTTCTGAATGTCCTTCCTTTGATTTTGGCTTCCGAATTTCTTCCTGAACTTCCTCCTTTCACTCTACAGTAAAATTTCACACACACTTCTAAACTCATACAATGTAAGACTGATGAATTACAGTTAGTGATCAATGTTAAAACAATATATTTGCATTATTATATTTATATCATTATAATTATATCAGTATTTCATCTATATTTATTTCCTTTTGAACTTCTCCCTTTCGCTGTACAGTAAAATCTCACTCACACACACACCTCTAAACTTTTGCTTTTGTTCCTACAGAGCCCCTAAAGGGACACGGTGAAGGAAAAAAATATGAGATGGGAGGAAAAATTATATTTCAATACTTTTACATTCTCTCATTTCTCGGGGAAATGCAAAAGTTTTTGCGAGGGAACGCAAAGTTTCTAGGGGGACACAAACATTTTTGTGAGCGAACGCAAAGTTTCTTATGGTAACGCAAACGCGAAACGCGAGCAGACCATCTATGGGACAAGCCGGATTCCACCAAAGCATTTTTATCTTTATGCACACAATAATAATCTTTTACGTTGTAATCCTTTTGTTTTTAATATTTGGCATGTTTGTGCGCTGCTGCGCGTCCCTGTGTGTATAATAAGCAGAGTGTACGCAGGTTGTGCACCCGTCTATAGGCGCATATTACTAACACGCTCTTTAAATAACAAAACAAATATTGCGGCATTGACTTTAGACCAGGTTTCAGTTGGTCAATGGCGCAGTCGTTTTCAGTTGCCTTAAAATAGCAATGCGCCAACAATGCGCCTGAACACACCTTGTTTTCAGACCAGCACACCCATGAGCGAATAAATGGGCGCAAATGCATTTGCTATTTAAACAACATGGCGCAGAACGTGAAAATGATAACTGCGTCGGGCTGAAACGTGTATGATAGGGCCCAAAGTTTCTCAACGTTTTGCAAGCGAACGAAAGGTTCCTTGTGGGAATGCAACCGTTTTCGCGAGTGAACGCAAAGTTTCTCGGGGGAACGCAAAGGTTTTCGCGAGCGAACAGAAAGTTTCTCGGGGGAACACAAAAGTTTTTGTGAGTGAACGCAAATTTTCTCGGGGGAACGCCAACATTTTTTCGAGTGAATTCAAAGTTTCTTGGGGGAACGCCACCATTTTTTCGAGGGAACTCAAATTTTCTCGGGGGAACGCCAACATTTTTTTGAGCGAACTCAAATTTTCTCGGGGGAACACGAACATTTTTTCGAGTGAACTCAAAGTTTCTTGGGGAAACGAAAACGTTTTTGCAAGTGAACGCAAAAGTTTGTGCAAGCGAACAAAGTTTCTCTTGAGAACGCACAAGTTTTTGCAAGCAAATGCAAAGTTTCTAGGGAGAACGCAAACATTTTTGTGAACGAACGCAAAGTTTCTCTTGAGAACGCAAATGTTTTTGCGAGCGAACGCAAAGTTTCTAGGGGGAACGCAAATGTTTTTTCAAGCGAACTCAAAGTTTCTTGGGGAAACGCAAATGTTTTTGCAAGCGAACTCAAAAGTTTGTGGAAGCGAACAAAGTTTCTCTTGAGAACGCGAATGTTTTTGCGAGCGAACGCAAAGTTTCTTGGGGGAACGACCAAGTGTTTGCAAGCAAATGCAAAGTTTCTCAGGGGAACGCAAACATTTTTGTGAGCAAACGCAAAAGTTTGTGCCAGCGAACAAAGTTTCTCTTGAGAACGCACAAGTTTTTGCGAGTGAACGCAAATTTTCTCTGGGGAACGCACAAGTTTTTGCAAGCAAATGCAAAGTTTCTAGGGGGAATGCAAACGTTTTTTCAAGTGAACTCAAAGTTTCTCAGGGGAAGGCAAACGTTTTCATGAGCGAACTCAATGTTTCTTGGGAAAATGCAAACGTTTTTGCAACCAAACGCAAAAGTTTGTGCAAACATTTTTGCAAGTGAGCACAAAGTTTCTCGGGGGAACGCACAAGTTTTTGCGAGCGAACGCAACGTTTCTAGGGGGAACGCAAATGTTTTTTCGAGCGAACTCAAAGTTTCTCAGGGGAATGCAAACGTTTTTGCAAGCGAATGCAAATTTTCTCAGGGAAAGCATTGAAATATATTTTTTCCTTCCATCTCATATTTTTTCCATCACTATGACCCTTTGTAAATCGCTTTGGATAAATGCATAAATGTAAATGTAAACTTCATTCACAATAGGAACATGCACTATTTAAATTTTTTATAAGCCTTCAGTAATTCACACTGATTGAAATGCATCTGCCAGCATGAGAGCCAATCATATATTATAGCTCAAATAAAAGCATTATTATACACACAAATGGCTATTTAATGCCTGTAAAATGTTTTATGAGTTTGCTCGTTGCTCATGGCTCCTTTCCTCCTCCATCACTCTTTCTCCATGTGTGTTTATTTCCAATCTACATTGACGTTTCACACAGTCTCAGTTTCATATTAACAGTAAAATATGCACACTGGCAGATCAGTGTTTCCGTAGAAACAGAAATACAATCGGAAGGAAAACAAACAAAACACAGTCAATCGACTCCGTTTGCAGAACTCCTTCCGTTTTAAATAAACATTAAATCAAAACTGGATAATTATGAAAGACTGTTGCTTTGGGCTTTTATCTGTTTCTTAAATCAGAAGAAAGCTGATATTTCATCAAAAGAAAGTTGATTTTTTCATTATAATAAATCTGCCGGAATAACAATAATAAAACATTTCCATCAGCTCCCCATACACCAACAAAATAAAGGCGAAGTGTGCAACAATCAAATATTACAAACAATTTACTCTGAATATTAAACTGGGATGCAAAGAAGTCTTTTAACATCCAAATAACACACTTCAGCTTTAAAGGCAGAACTTTGAGTCCGTGCAGAGGTTAAGAGTTCAAAGGTCAGGTGAAGGTGAAGAGGTGAGCATATACCTTGAGCTCTTAAGCGCTCTTCTGCAGACAGCACCGCCGCACATGTTGACAGGAGGAGGACGAGGAATCTCCTGTGGAAAAACAACAACACAGACTTATTTTGTATGGAATATTACAGTGCTTATTATAAATGATTTATCAGTGCACATCATTGTTTTAAATTCATGTTCCTCGTAATCTCGAATCAGAATAACTTCCCCTCCCTCTTGCAACATCTCTTCTCTGATGAAGAGGGCGGGGCAACCTGTCACTCACATGAGATCCACTAATAGCAAACCACAACCATCCAATCAATTCCCTGTAATTCACATGAGAAATAAAACCCACATAAAGTGTTTTATGCCTGTGACGGAAAGGGCTGATGGAGATCCCAGCTGGTGCTGTTATAAACCAAATCTGATGTTCAGAGCGGTCAGCGGTAATTATCCTGTCAACGAGAGGAGCTGAACACAAAAACGCAGAAATGGATTCTCTCTCAAACACACAGCGGAAGAAACGGCCCTTCATTCCAGAAAGTGTGAGTGACTCTCACCCAAGAACTTATTTACAGCATTTCTAGGGATAAATGAAAAAAGAAAAGATTTTTGAGTCACAAACAATTTAATTAACCAACATTTTAATTCATAACAGACCAGGAACACCAGATTCTCAACTGGAATCTGACAGTTTGACGGCTCAACCCAAGGTGGCGCTAAAGACATGAGAGAGCAAGATCAGTTAGTTTGCTAAAACATGTTTGTCTATAGAGAAACCACAGGTGTAGCACATGAAAATAACTATGTTCCACAACCAAATATTCTGCTTGAAAAGTGCTGCATTTCTTCAAAATCAATGTCACTTGGTTTTATATTTTGTTATATAAAAAAAATCCAACAACGTTCTCAAAGTGTGGCTTTTCAGAGGCACTTTACACTCTTAAAAATAAAGGTTATTTACTGGGATTGACACAGAAGGACAGTTACAGATTTAAAAAACAAAAAGGCGGGAATCGCCTTTTTAAATCTGTAACTGAAGAACTGTTTTCTGCTAAAATGGTTATTTGTGTTAGAGTTTAGTAATAATGAGGTGACTTAAAATACTGTTAACAGTTACAGGTTTAAAAAACAAAAGGCGGGAATCGCCTTTTTAAATCTGTAACTGAATAACTGTTTTATGCTAAAATGGATCTTTGTGTTAGAGTTTAGTGAGGTGACTTTGAAAGTACTGTTGACGTCGTTACAGGTTTAAAAAACAAAAAGGCGGGAATCGCTTTTTTAAATCTTTAACTGAAAACTGTTTTATGCTAAAATGGTTCTTTTTGCTAGAGTTTAGTAATAATAAGGTGACTTTGAAAATACTGTTGACAGTTACAGGTTTAAAAAACAAAAAGGCGGGAATCACCTTTTTAAATCTTTAACTGAAAACTGTTTTATGCTAAAATGGTTCTTTGTGTTAGAGTTTAGTGAGGTGACTTTGAAAGTACTGTTGACGTCGTTACAGGTTTAAAAAACAAAAAGGCGGGAATCGCTTTTTTAAATCTTTAACTGAAAACTGTTTTATGCTAAAATGGTTCTTTGTGTTAGAGTTTAGTAATAATAAGGTGACTTTGAAAATACTGTTGACAGTTACAGATTTAAAAAAAAAAAGGCGGGAATCACCTTTTTAAATCTTTAACTGAAAACTGTTTTATGATAAAATGGTTATTTGTGCTAGAGTTTACTAATAATGAGGTGACTTTGAAAGTACTGTTGACAGTTACAGGTTTAAAAAACAAAAAGGCGGGAATCGCTTTTTTAAATCTTTAACTGAAAACTGTTTTATGCTAAAATGGTTCTTTGTGTTAGAGTTTAGTGAGGTGACTTTGAAAGTACTGTTGACATGTCGTTACAGGTTTAAAAAACAAAAGGCGGGAATCGCTTTTTTAAATCTTTAACTGAAAACTGTTTTATGATAAAATGGTTATTTGTGCTAGAGTTTAGTAATAATGAGGTGACTTTGAAAGTACTGTTGACAGTTACAGGTTTAAAAAACAAAAGGCGGGAATCGCTTTTTTAAATCTTTAACTGAAAACTGTTTTATGCTAAAATGGTTCTTTGTGTTAGAGTTTAGTGAGGTGACTTTGAAAGTACTGTTGACATGTCGTTACAGGTTTAAAAAACAAAAAGGCGGGAATCGCTTTTTTAAATCTTTAACTGAAAACTGTTTTATGATAAAATGGTTCTTTGTGTTAGAGTTTAGTAATAATGAGGTGACTTTGAAAATACTGTTGACAGTTACAGATTTAAAAAACAAAAAGGCGGGAATCGCCTTTTTAAATCTGTAACTGAATAACTGTTTTATGCTAAAATGGTTCTTTGTGTTAGAGTTTAGTGAGGTGACTTTGAAAGTACTGTTGACATGTCGTTACAGGTTTAAAAAACAAAAATGCGGGAATCGCTTTTTTAAATCTTTAACTGAAAACTGTTTTATGATAAAATGGTTATTTGTGCTAGAGTTTAGTAATAATGAGGTGACTTTGAAAATACTGTTGACAGTTACAGGTTTAAAAAACAAAAGGCGGGAATCACCTTTTTAAATCTGTAACTGTCAAAAGTATTTTCAAAGCTGCCTCATAATTTTCTGGAGCTCAACCATCAAACTACACAGACTGTCAACACACTCTCTACATGTGCTGGATATCCTTAAACTGCAGTTGGTCAGACTAGTTCTTGAGACAGTCTTAACATGCTAAACTTGCCCCAATTTTGAGGAACTGAAGATTCGTCGACTAAAGAAACATCTTTGTACAGGACTGACAGTCGGTTATATAATACTCCCAGAGAAGAATGTGGAGTCAGAGAAACCATCGTTCATCCTGTCACGGTGTTGAGATACTTTCCTCATACCCTTAAACCAGCAGGCCTGAGGGAAGTCTATCTGGTAATCATATTTGACTAACACTAACCCTAAGAGCTTCCAGCCTCCACCTGATCAGCTGACATCATCGAAACAGCTCAACATACACCTCTAAACACACCTTACACCACAATCTAAGGCACTTCTGAATAAATACATTCTCTTTAAACTAACATAGTGGCTCTTGTCTGCATTTTAACCTCTCAGCTACTCTAGAAACCCCAAGTTTTGATTAGATTCCTTAAACCCCAAGCCACACAAACTCAAAGCTCTACACCCGTCAAAATAAAAGTTCAGAAAACTATTGTCAGATACACACACAAACTCAAAGATCTTCACCGTAACACGCCAAAATAAAAGTTCTGAAAACTATCGGCAGATACGCACACAAACTCACAGCTTTTCACCGCAACCCGCCAAAATAAAAGTTCTGAAAACTATCGGCAGATACACACACAAACTCACAGCTTTTCACCGCAACCCGCCAAAATAAAAGTTCTGAAAACTATCGGCAGATACGCACACAAACTCACAGCTTTTCACCACAACCCGCCAAAATAAAAGTTCTGAAAACTATCGGCAGATACACACACAAACTCACAGCTTTTCACTGCAACCCGCCAAAATAAAAGTTCAGAAAACTGTTGGCAGATACACACATAAACTCACAGCTCTTCACTGCAACCCGCCAAAATAAAAGTTCAGAAAACTGTTGGCAGATACACACATAAACTCACAGCTCTTCACTGCAACCCGCCAAAATAAAAGTTCAGAAGACTAAAAATGTCATTTTTGTTAAACTTTTAATAAACTACAATTCACTACAATCTGCCAGAATAAAAGTTCTGTTTCTGCTTAAATTATGACACAAATGTATTGTATAATAAAATATGCTTCTCAAAATAATAACAATAATATTAATAGTTTATTAAAACACTATTTTTAAGGAATAAAAAGTTTTAATTTAGATGATAAACTTTGTACTTTGTTTGCCAAAAAATAAAAGTGTTTGTTCAAATATAATTTTATTTTGTTTTAAAAGATTAATTAAATTGTTAAAGTAGTATGCATTCATTTGATTGCCACCGTTTTTGATAATAGATTTGTATTAAATCATAAAATATAGAATCCAGAAAAATGAAAACAGAGAATTTCTAAAAAAAAAAAAAAAAAAGATTTCATAGTCCCTAAAATTTAATAAATAATTAAATTGTTTTAATTGTTGTAATTTGGGATAAATAAAACAGAATGAGAAAATGTAACAATTTAATCTTTTTTTAAGTTTTATGAAATCAATTGATTAGACATCCTTTTTGATTATTAAAATTTAATAAAACCATTAAAAATGGAATCCCAACAAATTAAAATATAAAACACAGAATTTTGGGATAAAATAAAAGGAGGAAAATAAATAGGATTTCACAGGACCCTAGTTGTACATGCTGATTTGATTGGTCAGCCTGATTCGTTGGTGACACGTATTTGTTTTCCCACAGTTCTCTCCGGGAGGACAGTACAGCAAACGCAGGGTGTCACCTGCCTCCGCTCGAGAGGATGGTGTGACATTCCATGGCCGAAGAAAAGAAAAGAAAACAAAACACAGCGGAGGAGGCTGAATCTAAACAAGAGTTTGAGGTGACTTTGTCTATGTGATTAAAACAGCAACTGTACGATTTGCAGGATGCCTTACTATTGGACATCATCTCAAATTGCCTCTCACATCGTAAACATTATGATCTATCCAAAGCAAGGTTTTAACTTGCACTTCTATATATCTTCAATTCTAGCGACAGCATCGGCTTTACAACTTCACAAAACAGCCAGGAAGTCACTCAAAAATGTCTCAGCCAATCAGCTTGTGAGGGTGTGGCTAATGCAGATCTCTCTGTTTCCCATCGCTCGTATCAATCCGTGCCAAAGCTAGAGCCGTGTTCTCAGAATACAGAGCAGATGATCATTTGCTCACTGATAGTATTGGCATTGGTTTCTCACACCTGCAGCCAGAGTGTGACTACATTACTAAAGAGCTGTTCGGGTCATGCTGGTCTATGTCGGTCTTTTTAGCAGGATGAAGAACGACAGGCAAACAAAATAATGCCAAAGACGCTGTCAAACTCTCTCTCTGTCTACACAAGCTTGGATCAAGAACAAGTGGAACTGAAGTATCTGCATTTTCTAGTTCAGTAACAGAAAACTTAACCTCAGAGCCAACAAATAAAGTCATTTCCATGGTCAACATCACAAAATAAATCCCATCAGCATGATACAAAACTCTTCTGCTTCATATTGGGGTCCTGATTACCCTGCTGGGGTTTATTTTCACAACTACAGCTCTTCTCTTCTACTGTATGTATATATAACGATATGGTGAATGCTAGCACAACACATATGAACTCATGAACACTGAATACTGACTCTTTCCTTGAATCTAGTTTTGATCTGGTTCCAGGTTGGAGAATGTGCAACGGCAATGAATGAATGCATTAAACGTGCATCAACGCTCATTTAACAAATGCAAACTATGCATGAATAAGAGACTGCGGTAATGACAAAAATAGCATTTTTTATGACAGAATCAAACCAATAACATTGGGTTCACGCTCATGACAGTCATTTTTAGTTGTCAAATCAGGGTTTGCATGCTTTTTAAAAAAAAATGTCCAGATTGGAGGATGAATATATCCATTAAACGTGCAACAACACTCATCTAACAAATGCAAGCGATGCATGAATAAGTGACTGCGGTAATGACAGAAATGGTATTTTTATGACCGAATCAAACCAATTACATTGGGTTCAAGCTCATAACAGTGATTTTTAGCTGTCAAGTCAGGGTTTGCACGCTTTTTGACAAATTATTTGTTTCCAGATTGGAGGATGAATGAATGCATTAAATGTGCATCAACACTCATTTAACAAAAGCAAACTATGCAAGAATAAGTGACTGCGGTAATGACAAAAATGGTATTTATTATGACCGAATTGTTCAAGCTCATTAAAGTAATTTTTAGTTGTCAAGTCACAGTTTGCACACTTTTTGCCCAATGAATTGGTTCCAGATTGGACGCTCATTTAACAAATGCAAACTATGCATTAATAAGTGACTGCGGTAATGTCAAAAATGGTATTTATTATGAACGAATCGACAGACTGCATTGGGTTCAAGCTCATGAAAGTCATTTTCAGTTGTCAGGTCAGGGTTCTCACACTTTTTGTCCAATGAATTGGTTCCAGGTTGGAGGATGTGCAACAACACTGAATGAATGCATTAAATGTGCATCAACACTCAACAAATGCAAACTATGCATGAATAAGTAACTGCGGTAATGACAAAAATTGTATGTATCATGACCGAATCAAACCGATTACATTGGGTTCAAGCTCGTGACAGTCATTTTTAGTTATTAAACTAAAGATTGGAGGATGAATGAATGCATTAAACATTAAACATGCATAAAAGCTCGCTCACTTAACAAATGCAAACTGCGGTAATGACAAAAATAGCACTTTTTATGACTGAATCAAAGTGACTGCATTGGTCTCAAGCATATGAAAGTCATTTTTAGCTGTCAAGTCAGGGTTTGCACACTTTTTGACCAATGAATTGGTTCCAGTTTGGAGGATGAATGAATGTATTAAACATGTGCATCAACACTCACTTAACAAATGCAAACTACGCATGACTTATGGACTGCAGTAATGACAAAAATAGTCTGCGGTAATAACAAAAATAGTATTATAACTGAATTGTTCAAGCTCATTAAAGTAATTTTTAGTTGTCAAGTCACAGTTTGCACACTTTTTGCTCAATGAATTGGTTCCAGATTGGACAAATGCAAACTGTGCATTAATAAGTGACTGCGGTAATGTCAAAAATGGCATTTATTATGACAGAATCAAACTGATTGCATTGGGTTCAAGCTCATGAAAGTCATTTTCAGTTGTCTGGTCAGGGTTCTCACACTTTTTGTCCAATGAATTGGTTCCAGGTTGGAGGATGTGCAACAACACTGAATGAATGCATTAAACGTGCATCAACACTCAACAAATGCAAACTATGCATGAATAAGTAATTACGGTAATGACAAAAATTGTATGTATCATGACCGAATCAAACCGATTACATTGGGTTCAAGCTCATGACAGTCATTTTTAGTTGTCAAATCAGGGTTTGCACACTTTTTGACCAATGAATTGGTTCCAGATTGGAGGATGAATGAATGCATTAAACATGCATAAAAGCTCGCTCACTTAACAAATGCAAACTGCGGTAATGACAAAAATAGTACTTTTTATGACCTAATCAAACTGACTGCATTGGTTTCAAGCTTATGAAAGTCATTTTTAGCTGTCAAATCAGGGTTTGCACACTTTTTGACCAATGAATTGGTTCCAGATTGGAAGATGAATGAATGCATTAAACATGTGCATCAACACTCATTTAACAAAATCAAACTACTCATGAATAAGTGACTGCGGTAATGACAAAAATGGTATTTATTATGACTGAATTGTTCAAGCTCATTAAAGTAATTTTTAGTTGTCAAGTCACAGTTTGCACACTTTTTGCCCAATGAATTGGTTCCAGATTGGATGCTCACTGAACAAATGCAAACTATGCATTAATAAGTGACTGCAGTAATGTCAAAAATAGTATTTATTATGACCGAATCAAACAGATTGCATTGGGTTCAAGCTCATGAAAGTCATTTTCAGTTGTCAGGTCAGGGTTCTCACACTTTTTGTCCAATGGATTGGTTCCAGATTAGATGATGTGCAACAACACTGAATGAATGCATTAAACATGTGCATCAACACTCATTTAACAAAAGCAAACTATGCATGAATAAGTGACTGCGGTAATGACAAAAATAGTATTTATTATGACCAAATTGTTCAAGCTCATAAAAGTCATTTTCAGCTGTCAGGTCAGGGTTCTCACACTTTTTGTCCAATGAATTGGTTCCAGATTGGATAATGTGCAACGACAATGCATGAACACATGAAACGTGCATCAACACTCATTTAACAAATGCAAACTTTGCATGACTGCGGTAATGACAAAAATGGTATTTATTATGACGGAATCAAACAGACTGCACTGGGTTCAAACTCATGAGTCATTTTCAGTTGACAAATCAGATCAGGGTTCCAACGAATTTCCAGGTATTCATGATTAGACATGAATAAACAATTATACTGAATATAGCATGCAAATATCTCCAAAAAGACCCATCAACAGACTGACGTTGATGAAATATATTAGAAATGCATACCCTTTAAATGTTTCCATTATGTATTTTTCCTGATATCTCCATATTTTCCATGACCAAAGCAACCTGGTCAGGTAGAAACACCTCCTGAATGGCAAAGTTCACCTAAAAACTTCTTCTGTGGAACTTAAAAGAAGTCCAAAACACTGAGACATGCTTCAAAATCTTTTTCCACAGAAGAAGGAAAGACATCCAGGTTTGGAACGACATGAGGTTGAGTAAATGATGGCGGAACAATCATTTTTTGGGTGCAAACACATTTTAACAGTCCAGCATTTTACAAAAGCATTAACACTTGAAGTAATATCTGTGTTTTATGAAAAGCAAGATCGCAGTCAGGTGCATGCATGGATTTGTTGGGATTTCATTGAGTCAGGAACGGCTGTCCAGATGTTAGAGGTCAATGCTCATCTCCATGAGGAATGTTGCTGCTGTTGTGTGTCGGTTTGGAGACGTGAACTAACAGCGCACAGTAAACCCACTCATATACTTCACTGTCACTTCAGCCAAATCTACTCTTTATGAAACGGACAGCCAGATTCAGTTGATAAATGCAAACAAATAAGCCAGTAAATCACAAAGCCTCCTCATCTGGTGCAAATTTGCTCCAAAAGCAGGAGGAATTTAACCCCGGATCAACATATGGAAAATACAGCAGCAGACTGAAATCCCAATTACTTGCAATCATTATCAAATCTTCAGTAAAGTTGGAGTTACAAACTGAGATTGAGGTCAAAACTATATTTATAAGGTATGCACAAAACTCCAGCACATGTATTATGGAAATATGTCAATCATTTGTCTGGTAGTTGAATAAGACTGAAAATCCCAATTGACTTGTGATCATTATCAAAGCTATAATGTCATAACTCAATCTTTTGTAGTTACAGACGGTCAAAAACATAGTTGAAAGGTTTGCACAAAAACTCCAGCACATTTATTTAAGAAAGTATGTCTAATGTGCACGATTTCAATCACGCCAATAAATGCAAATCGTTAATATCATCGGTAGCGCGCAAAGTATCACGCATCTATTTTCGTGTTCTCTCCTGCTGATCGATGTGCACAGCGGGTCTCCTGAAGCCCCCGAGACTTAAAGTTACTCACGTTGTCGTTGCGGGAGAAACTTGTCCACTCCTTGTCCGTTGAGCTCCTAAATGCATTTGTATGCATTTGTCCAAGCAGCAGTTTTCAAAGCGAAAACAGAATTCCACAGCAGAAGACACCACCGGCTCATGAGACCAGATCCAGCCTGATCAGCAGCTTCCACATCACAGTCCGTCCAGAGTCAGTCGCGTCTCCGCGAGCACGCGCGCACGGAGAACTTCACTTCAGTGCGGATCAGAGCTCAGACATCAAGCGCGCTGCTGAGAACCCAGCGTGACGATGCAATACAGTGAGTTTATTGAGAGAGCAGATCAGAAGATCCGTATTAAACCGGACTGAGAGAGAGGGGGAGGGAGAGAGAGAGAGAAAGAGAGAGAGTCGCTCCGGGCTCTGCGCTCCGCATGTGTCTGGACTTGCTCGGTTCGGCGCATCTCCAGCTCTGCTCGGTGTTGTATTTCACTCATTATTGCGTGACATCATCCATCCGATCTGTCCGTTCATTTACATCGCAGATCGACCTGAAAGAGACTGTACGGAATAGACTTTGATTTTTGGTCAAATCCACAAACGAGAATAAATTTGTTATAAAACAATTAGGCTATATAAAAGAATGCTATAGAATTTCATTTTTAATATTCGTAACGAAAAGAAATAAAGTTTACAGTGTAGCCTACATCGGGTAAATACCATATAAGATAGATAAGACAAAATGGGCGAACTTCTCACATTTTATAAATGAAGACGAATCATATTTTATTTGCCTTTTAGGAAATCGTTTTTCACTATGCCATTTTAAGATCACCATCCGACCAATTCCTCATTTGAATATTAATAATTAAGATTTTTTTTTAATGTTTTTGAAAGATGTCTCTTATGTTCACCATGCAGGCTGCATTTATTTGATCAAAACACAGGAAAAACTAGTATTTTGAATTATTATTACAATTAAAAATAACTTTTTTATTTTAACATGTTTTACATTTTTCACTATCAAATCAATTCCTCAGAATAGTTTCTGTTTCTACGGGCTACTGTACGTAAGTCGTCCGCCATATTGGAACGGTCGAATTCGGTCAATAAACACAAGAAAAAGAAAGACAACCCTGAGCGTCTGCAACCTAGTTATTCACATGTATGAATTTCTATGTCTGCAATAGACATTCGCAGATGATTTTAGTTTAGATTATTTAGAGTTTAGATGATTTAGATGATTAGTTTATCATTAATGTGATAATTCTGTATATGGATATTTGCATTGAGTTGTGCATAAAAACACAAACCAGCACATTCTCACCTCTCTCATTTCGTCTTGAATTTATAGCTCGGTGGTTTTTACAGCCATAGGCTGCACAATGCTGTCACATTTTCGGAAACTCATAGGTTTGTTAGCGTGAGTGATGAACAGCGTCATTATCCGTTCCAAGATGGCGGACGCGTAGACGTGTGTGGAGCGGTAGAAAGTGGAAGTTCGTATTTACGAGGTGGGAAGTCGTGTTTACGACGTCAGGTGCGTTTAAGTCACTTTCATCAGTGTAAGATGGCGGTGTATCTCTTTTTTTTAACTACACAAAAATACAGCAAGGTTTTTAACTCTGTACTTCTAGAAAATGAACAAAGAATGTGCATCAGGTGTTTTGCTTTTTTATGTTTTTAATTAATTTATGAAGCCACTGTAAGCTTTATCGTTACATATTATATTGTTATATCACATTGCTATATTTTGTGCAGGCAATACTTAATTGTAAATAGAAAAGCTTGACAATATCACTGCTAAATACCTTTGAATATTGTGATATGCTGCCATGTTTCTCACTGAAAATCCCAAGCTTCCTACTCGTATTAACGGTATTGTGGTGCCATGTGTTCAACTCATAAATGTGACCCTGGACCACAAAACCAATCATAAGGGTCAATTTTATGAAATTGAGATATATTATATCATCTGAAAGTTGAATAAATAAGCTTTTCGTTGATGTATGGTGTGTTATGATAGGACAATATTTGGCCGAGATACAACTATTTGAAAATCTGGAATATGAGGGTGCAAACAAATCTAAATATTGAGAAAACTGGCTTTAAAGTTGTCCAAATGAAGCCCTTAGCAACACATATCCACTCACAAAAATACATTTTTGATATATTTACAGTAAGAAATTTACAAAATATCTTCATGGAACATGATCTTTACTTAATATCCTAATGATTTTTGGCATAAAAGAAAAATCGATAATTTTGACACATACAATGTATTGTTGGCTACTGCTACAAATATACCCCTGCTACTTATGACTGGTTTTTGGTCCAGGGTCACAAATATGATCTTTGCAACATGACTTTAACACACCATATGGTTCTGGTGCCTCGGTCTTGACCATCAGATCCTGAAGTGTCATTGTCAGAGCTCATGCACTATGACATCTGACCTTCTGTTTGACCTCACTGTAACCCCAAACGTTACTGGATTTAGCCTGAACACAAAAATAGTGAACTAGCTACTAAAAAAAAAAAACCCTACTAAACCAGCTTCACACACAAATGTTTCAATCATTGACATGTTGAAACCTGGTATACGGGGCCGTTCACACCACAAGTGTTCATGCAATCAAAAAGTATCTCAAGATGCGTTTGTAAATGTTGAACTTTTGAGGAAGGTTTATTTGTTCATCTCTCAATCATCATTGTATTGCATTGTATAGCTTTGATCATAAAACTAAGCATTTAAATCATTACCATTTACACCTGAATTAAGTGGTGACCTTTTTTTGTGTGTGCTGGCTGTCACAACCAGTTTTGTGAAAACAGGATAATGGGTCTCAAACGAGTGTTTTAGTTTCACCCAGCAAAATGACCCATTAACCCAGAGCAAACACGCGCCAGTGAAGCGCAGATCACAGAACCTCCTCATATGTTGTGTTTGGGTTAAAGCAGCACGCGGGAGAGCGGCAGGTTTCCTAGTTCAAATCCCAGCTGGCGATCGTTTGATGTCCCAAAACAGCAGCAAAGCAAAAACGCACCACAAGTCTGAGCATCTAAAACAGATTCAGTGCTGCGTTCAAACCCTAAACCTTCCCGTACGGATCTCTGCTGGTGGGAGACGGGAATGCAGACTTCCTCCCGGGAGGGAAGTTATGGATTGAGCGCGTGCAGAAGCGTGGACTGATGACAAACCCAGAAACCTCTGTAAACACTGGTGGTCCTTATCCGACCTCTGGAGCTGATAAGATATCGAATGAGCTGGAACTCCGCTTCATTAATACCCATGTCAAATAGTTCTGTAGTGTGTGTGTGTGTGTTTAAAGATCAGTGAGCAGTTTTCACCAGCAGGAAAGCACCACTACAGCTGTTAGTATCGCAAACAAACACAGACAAGAGTTCAGTTCTTCTTGGGATAAATCACCCATCTTCACTTTCTTACCCTCATGGTGTTCACGACTTTCATTTCTCTAAAAAGAAGATGACTTTCTTCAAAATATCTTCTTTTGTGTTCTGCAGAGAATGAAAAAAGTCACACAGGTTCGGCTTATTATTATTATTATTATTATTATTATTATTATATTCTGTAGTAATTAGTGATTCTGTCATTTTTTGGCATTCAGAGAGGACAGAAAAATGACCCGTCGCTGGAAACTTTGCAAATTGTTGAATGTTTTGTGGTTTTTCGGAGCGTGCCGCCCCAATGACGTAAACATCTCAAAAATGCCTGTTCCTTTGAAGTCAAAGTGGAATAATAAAGGTCCGATTCATAATGACCCCAGATGTGTATTAATGAGTCCGTCATGGATGCTGCTATGGAATGACACGCTGAAGCCATTACTGTCCCGGCTCTCCTGCCGTATCCAGACTTCCTGTCCATCGGGAACATATGGGGATCCCGGCGCTGTGTTTCCATTACAGATCTGGTCTGGAGTTCCATTAATGTTGCTGTTAGGAAATGGATGCTGGTAAACATTGAGGAACATGCTGAAATGTTCCTGAAAAACAACAACAAATTCCTTGTGTGTTTGCACACACTTGGTGAATAAAGCTCATTCTGAGATTGATACGGTAAAACCGACGCCATCATTACTGTTCGTATCACTGTGTATCAAGAGCTGAAATTCAGATAATGGTAATGGCCGGTTGGTCACTGTAAGCGGTCAACCAATCACAACAGACTGGGTCAATTTTAATTTAAATCAGGAACATTTAAAATAGCATAATGGGGCACTTTAACAAATGCTAATGGACCTTATTGTAAAGTATTACCAAGAGCTCTGTTGGAAAATCCAGATTTGGAACTGGTTTAAGCTGGTCCATGTTCCAAAACCCAGCTAGCAGCTTAAACTGGATTTTTCAACAGGAAAAGCTCACTGCAAGCAGAATTGAGCATGTTTGTTCATGATTATAAATCGCAGTGATGTGAGTAATGAGTCTAGCGCTGTTTTCCTTCAGGTCTGTTCTTCACATAACCGCACCGTGATGAGAACTGCAGAGGGCCAACTTCCTCTCTGAGCAGAAAAAGGTGTCTCAGCAAAAAGTGTTTCCTTTCGTTACAGTTTCAGACGGCATATATCCTGACTCATCCCAGTCCATCTGAAAGAGACGAAAAAAGAGATTAAGAAATATAGATGAAAGAGAAATTGGATAAAAAGTGAATTTTTGAACTGCAAATCATCATTTACTCACCCCATCTTTGTTTCTTCTGTGAAAAATGTTGAGCACAATGTCTAATGCTGCTTCATACATCGCAAGTGATTTATACTGTTGAGCTCCAAAAATCACCATAAAAAGTATCAAAAAGTGTATTATTGGGGTTTGACAATAAAAGAGTTCTGTTTATGCTAATTACACACACAAGAATTAAACTGATCAAACTATGATGATCTATGTGAGAACAAACCCTGAGTCAGAGTTATATAAACTGCAGATGTTTCTCGCTGACAAGCACAAGACATTGTTTTTTGTGTAATTAACTCTTTTGAAATTATTACTGAATGCAGAAATGTGTTTGTGTTTAAAGATCGTTCAGATTAAATATCTTCAGTCTGATAAAAGAATGAGTCGTATATTATATTGCAATGCACCTATTGCCAAATATAGTGGTTCATAGCCTATGTAGAATTCAGAAGCCCTTGCGCCACCGGTGGCCGTTAAGTGAACTGCAGTAACTTCCTGCTCGTCCTCGCACTCGTGCACACGTAACGTACAAGAGACTGAACGTGATCGACGAAGATCTTTTTCGTTCTTTGCTAAGATATAAAAAGAAGTTTATATACCTTTGTTTGAAGCTTATATAAGTTTAAATAGTCTACCGTTGCAGTGATATACTGTTAATGAACATCCCGACGCCGTCCACGCTGCTACGAGCGACGGTTAGATGAATATAAATATGTGTTGCGCGCGCTTTCCTCTCAATAACAAAATAAACACAACAAAAATGACAGCGGAGAGAAAACAGCAGTTAAATCATCTGATCATAATGATGTGGATATGTTTGAACCAGCTCTGCGATTCATATCGGCATCATGTTGACAGATGAGGTAATTAAAATTACACTGTTAGGATAGTTTGATTATAAAGTAGCCTATATTTGAGACTATTGATATGACTATGTGAGACTGAATACTTTGCGTGACATTACAGTACAGAATGGCTCTTTCGGCTTTATACTGAATATTGTATTAATCTCAATATTGTCTCTCGAGAGCGTAACCGTCACATGCTTTTGAATTTCCCGGCAAAAACGTCCCGAGTGCTTCACATAAAAATAAGTCTACAGGCTTTTATAGACAACCTAGGAAGTCGAGGAATGTCTCGTTTTTTAAGTTTCGTTACAAGCTGTTCACACAATGGCAATAAGAAAGCGATTAATACATGGAAATTCGTACATACAGTCCATTTAAATGCTTAGTATACACGAAATATTATGAGTAGCATGCTATTCTGAACAATGAGGGGGTGGAAAAAATAAAAATAGATCCATCAGGGTGTTTCTCAAAAAAATAATTCATTCACAAACACAGGAAAAAGCGTTCATCTCGTGCACAACTCTTGTGTTAGTTTCAGCTCTTGAGGTTTTTAGCAGTAAAGACTGAGCTCAATAAATCACACCACTGAAAAGAAAGAGAGAGAGAGAGCAACAGGATGAGCTTTCTAAACAAACACTAGATTGACTTTTGTGTGTATGATAAAACTATAACATTTACGGAAAGGAGTTAAGATGAAGATCATACGTGATGCTAAATAATGACTTACTAAATAAATATATAAATACATATAATTACATATATCCGGCGTCCCTGAATGAACTGACAACCAGTTTACCAGACGTAACAACAAAGTACATTTGTGAAACACAAATTTACCAGACCTCCTTTACGTCTGGGAAAACTGGTCTATTCTGAATAGACATGAATATGGACAGAAGGAGACAGAAGAGAGAGAGAGAAAGAAAGACAGATGAGCTGTTCCTCTCAGTAATGGATGTGTTTGTGCTTTAGAAACATTTTCTGTATTGTCTGGAGTGACGGCTGAAGGTCTCTGGACACTGTGGCGTCTTTGATGGTTTTACCTGCACGGATAAAGCCGAACGCTTCAGACAGACACAAGTCCTCAGCTCGGAAACACTGTTTAAACGCTCGAGGAACATTCGTCCTGGAACCTCTGGAAAGTGGATCAGTAAGGTGGATCTAAATGCCATCAGTCTCTTTTTCCAGAAATTCCCAGAACATCCTGCATGAGCCAATCAGAGAGCAGCTTTCCAGGAATTCCCAGAACATCCCACATTAGCCAATCAGAGAACATGCAGTTTTCCTTGAAGATCCGTTCTGGAACAGACAGTAAAGCCGCTCTAATATAACTGTCATCGGCCAATCTGAACCTCTCGGCGCTCTGTAAAAGTCAAGAGAAATAAAGTTAAAAGCTTCTGGGCCGCTCATTAAACGCAACTTGTATGACAAAACACATTTTGAGTTCAGCACGACCGTAACGATCAAGAGACTCAGATGTGTTTGCTGCTCATCTGATCTTTATAGAGCCCATCCAATCATAAACTGGGCTTTTGTGGCTTTTAGTCTGTGTGCATCAGCTTCAAGCTCATCTTATGGTAATTGACAAAACAAACTTTTAAAATTCATTTCTCTTTTTGGAAATGATATTTTAAAAAATTATATATATATATATATATTTAAAAATATTATATTTAATTTTTATGTTTTAATATTTAAAAATATATTTAAAATCTTTAATATGTCCAATTCAGACCTCCTTTAAAAAAATCTTATCAAAATATATACATTTAAAAATATTGTATTGCATATTTTAAAATATATTTAAAATCTTTGATGTGTCCAACTCGGACACATTTTATTTTTTTATTTTATTTTATTTTTTTAAAAAAAGCTATTTAAAATATTTTTTATAAAAATATATATACTTTTAAAACTATTATATTTAATATTTGTTTTAATATTTTTAAATATTTTAAAATATTTAATGTGTCAAAATCCTTTCCTTTAAAAAAGCCATTTAAAACATTTCTTATCTAAAAATATATGTATACATATGTTTTATATTATTATATAATTTAATATATGTAAAATATTATATTTGATATTTATGTTTTAATATTCAAAAATATATTTAATATCTTTAATATGTCCAAATCAAACCTCGATTGTCCAAAAAAGCTATTTAAAAATATTTTTTATCTAAAAATATATATTTAAAAATATTATATTTAATATTTATGCTTTAATATTTAAAAATATATTTAAAATTTTTAATGTCTCAGACCTTTTTAAAAATTAATAATAATACAGCTATTTAAAAATATATATTTCACATTTAAAAATATATTTAAAATCTTTAATGTGTCCTTCTTTTAAAAAAATAAAAAGCTTTTAATAATTTAAATTTAATAATATTATATTTAATAATTGTTTTAATATTTAAAAATATTTTAAATCTTTTGTGTCCAACTCTGACCTCCATTTAAAAATATTTCGTATCTAAAAATCTAAAATATATTTATAAATATATTTTAAAATATTATATTTAATACTTATGTTTTAATATTTAAAAATACATTTAAAACCTTGAAACTTCACATTTCCCATTTACTAATGGTTGATAGAAGTTGATACATCGGGCAAATCAATATTTTGAAAGTGTCTCAGAAAGTTTGACACTGAACATCAATCTGAGAGAAAAGAAAGTGCTTAAACACCCAAAACATGACGCGCTTCATATGTACGTGAGGGTCTATTTGCCTCTCTTTAAAGTACATCATGTCTGTTATCATGACATGATCTCTCCTCTCCTCATCTGCAAACCATTACTCCCCCAAAACATGTAACTGTGACACGGATCTGAAGGCCAAAGAGCTCTTATAAGTTTACACTCGTCAGGGCATTATCATTGTTAATGGAGCGGGATTGAGACGACGGGTCTGTTCAGCTGCGCGTCAGTATTGCACAACATCAATCTGGAGAAAGACTGCGGTAGAAAATATCTTAAGTCAATCTTTAGAAATCTGTACTGGAACACAAGACAAAAATACTGAGGAAGAACATCATTTTTGCAGTGTAGAGCGTTTCTTCTCATCATCCGTCCGTCATCAATTTACTGTAATTAGAGTTAGAAGGACAATTGCTTCATTGATAGTAGACGAGGAACAAGCAGAATCACAGAATATATCTCAGAATCACTGATTATTAGTGATGAAAAGAGACCAAACAAGATGAGAAGAGACACAGCTGACCCTCCTTTCATCTGCGCGTTCTTCCACAGACGGTCTCACGCTCTAGAAGAAAGAAGAGCTTCGGTAAAACATCAACAACATAAAAGTGAAGAGCAGAGGATTGATGCACGGAGCCATGAGAGAGACAGAAAACAGCAGAGGAACTGGAGACTCTGAGGGAACGTTTATTGCTCAAAGGTTTCTGAAGGTCAAGTGGTCGAGCATGACGCCCGCAACGCCAAGGTCAAGGGTTCAATTCCCAGGGAAAATGCACAGTAGTAAATGCACTGTAAGTCACTTCGGATAAAAGCGCCTGCCAAACGAATCCATGTAAATGTAGGTTTCTCTTTCATGGCTTTGAGCTTATCTAGAAGTCGACAAAATGGACTTTCAGCAGACAGACATTTAAAATAAAAATAAAAAATGTCATAAAGAAAAACTGCACTCAAACTATTTTGTGAGGTCTTTAAACTGGAAAAAACAAGAACAAGTCTGAGATTCTTTGATGTTTGTCATCTAGAATCCAACAATAGGAAAGAAACACCACAAATGTCTCTAATATCTCAGAAACTCATAACTTTAAAGAGATGTTTCAAGCTCGGGACTTTAAGGCACCCTGTGATGGTCAAGTTCAGGACGGTTTCCCATCTTTCATGGAGAAGAAGATCCACCCAGGAGAGAGTTCACACTCCTCTGTCGGCGCTCACACTTCACTTAAAACGACTCGGAGACATTTCACACGTCTACTGAGAAGTGAAGACCAACCCACTTCCACTTTATCCCGCCAAACCTGGCTATCTGAAGGGGTTTTTCTATGTTCACCTTTTCGGTGTTGATGTTTGATCATGAAAAAGGTTTCCAAAGTCCCTCCAGCGGGAATTATTCTCTATATCAGTGTCACTGTTTCTGAACTCCCTGAAACGCCTCCATTGTAGTCTTGAGTTTTCTTCCGGGAATGAACACGTCACAGTATTCCTCATTTAAGCCACTGACAGGATTATTCCTAGGTTTTTCTCTTCTCGCCTGCAGTAAACACTCGTTGGCTGCACAAATCATCAGGCTCTGGGAGAAATTAGGAGCAACTGGACTAAAACAATTCCGGAGGGGAGGAAGTGTGCATTTATATCCACCATGCAGCGCTCCCTCTGGGAACAGAACACTTCCAGAAGTAGAAATGCAGATTAGGGAAAACAGGAGAGTGTGGATGGAATCCACAGACTGTCTTCACATTTTCCCTGCTAATTTCTTTGGGAAATCTGCACAACGATTTCAACAGGTGTTAAACAGAGAGTAATGGGTCATGGAAAAACAATAAAATTAACTCACTTACAACATTTTTGATAGTTATAGCTATATACACATGAATCAAAACATGTTCTCATCATTTATTAGTGGTGTTTGTAAAGCATGCATCTCTATTATGGTTCTTCATAAGGTTGGTTGTTTGATTAGGTTGGACTTTTATCCATAACCCTACTGTATCATATTTGACATGCAAATATCTAAGGCCTTTTTAAAACTTTGCTGTCACACACAATCTACTGCAGTCCTTCTGTCGCCGGATTGAGAGTTTAGACTTTTTTATCAAGTAAAAGTCTTTTAGTATAATTGTACAAACATCCACATTAAGCTTAATGCTTCACGGGTCTTTTTTGCTGTAAAATTTGTACTGATTTTTATCAAGTAAACATAGGATAACTTTGATATTGTGAAGGAACTGAGGTTTACTTGATTATCCATACATAATTTTTGTTTTTAGAAAAATCATGAGTATCAAATCAAATGAGTATCATCAGAATTTCATCTCACTTTTATTCATATAAATATCAGCATCTGCAGCAAATTGCATTTTTGACATTAATACAATCTAATGTTTTTTTTAAAAAAATTTCATTATAAATTGTGACCAGAAGATGGTGCTGGTCCAAAACTTCGAGTACCTTCAGAAGTCCTAATGAAACATACTGAGTTTCAAAATGATACGCTACGATAAAAATACTGCATTTTATGACAAAATTCAAAATGGCTGACGCCCAAAATGGCTGATATGGGAAAGCTGTACCATTCAACTTGGTATGCTGCACTGAATTAAAAGAGACCTGTTTTATTATTTTTGGACAAACCGTTCATAAGTAACAAGCAAAAAGAGCCATTTTTCATATCTCCTGAACAGTTGGTGGCACTGTCCTGAAATACTGCATGTAGCTTCAGGTCATGCGTGTGATGACATGTACCAAAATGTTTCTCAATATGCTAAAGCGTTGCGGAGATACAGCCTCGCATCAAATTTGGCGTGTTCTTTGTCGAATTCGTTTGCGGGTATTCGAGAATGGTTGGGGATACCAAAAAGATTTTAATAACTTTTTGTCAGCATGATCTGAAGATGATCTGATCCAATTTTGGTGACAATTGAAGGAACCATCTAGGACGAGTTAAAAAAAAAAAAATAGGCTTTTCGGAAAATGACAACCATTTAGGACGCGTTCGAAAAAGTAGGCGTTTCGAAAAGGACGTCTCTAGCCCTTACAGTTCAAAAGTAATTAGCATAAACGTAAGTGCAAATTTAGACGGTTGGTGGCGCTAGAGGGAATGAGTGAGAGACTCCAAAATTGCTGTAGTTAATGTTCAGACTGTCCTCTATCTGTGTGCCAAATTTGATCATTTTCCCACAAGTGGTTTTAGGGGCTTTCATAGAATTGCAGAGTTCATCTCTCAATCATCATCAGAATTTCATATCACCTTTGTTCATATAAATATCAGCATCTGCAGCAAATTGCATATTTTTGCTCGGTTTGGGCTTCTGAATAAAACTGAGCTGTTTTTCCTCCATATTCTCACTATATCAAACAATATGAGCCATAAAAGCCTGATGCATCAAATATGATACTCAACATAAAACACATATGCAAACTTTTTTTTTTTTACAAGTATTTTATCTCAGTAAACTGTTCCTTTTAAAAGACTTTAGACTGTTGTCATATGTCAGACTTTACAGACTTAAGTATGAGAAACAATTTAACAAACAGCACTAATAAAACTTATATGGTTATAAGTGATCATTTTAGGATTTTTTAGAAATGAAAACATTTAAACAGTATGTGGGTGACATTAATACAATCTATTGATCTACAACAGGCATGTTTTTACATTCAAGCGTCATCGTCCCATTACGAAAAACTGCATTAACAAAACACTTTGTGATTGATCTACTCATAAAACCCTTGATGCAGCGAGCCAAATGCAAATTCCTGATCGCCATGTCCGAGATCCTGTTTCGATTAAAATGTCACATTTCCCAACAGCAGAAGTGGCCGATTATCTAAAATGTGTCCTTTTGTTCTCTGTTGGCTCCATCATCCTCAGATGTCATCCATTATTCAACGGTCGCTGTTTTTGGAACAAGGCGAACAGCACAAATATAGCCTCGTGTTTGCTGGAGTCATCATCCGAGGCTCGTTTCCAGGCTTTAAACGTGGTTTATTGTGTTTACTATGACGACATACTTCTCTAGTTGAATCGTAGACGCCCACAGAAATTTCCACCCTACAAAAGTGACGCTGGAGAGATTTTCCTCTCTGATGTTACATGTCAATACAGTACGGATCATTTGTTGGCTTCGTGAACTGACATATTGTTTCTTTTAAAGACGCAGCTCATATTTAGCCTCGTTTAACTCTGCTGATCTAAGCGAGAGCCGCAGAAAGCTGTGCGACAGGCTCTGGAGGGCCGTATGTTCTGGTGTGGAGTCATGGGCTTGTTCTGGGCTTTCAGCAGACAGCTGGAGGCGACACAACAGGCCTGAAATCATTCACAGGTTTAGCGTTAGAACGTCATTTTCCACCTAAAGTGTGTGTGTCTTCTGAGAATACTTATTGTTCCCATGTGGGATCTATAAAAGATCTCTATCCGTTGCCCTTTAGCCAAAGACACATTACTGCTCGTAATAAAGAACATGAGTTGCACAGTTATAAAAATAGCTCCTTTGTAATGTAAAGTTTTGAGATGTTCAGATTTTGATTGTCTACCAGACGATAAAAGCCTGAACACACTGAACTTTTACACCAAAAAAGGCAAAATGAGTATTTTAAATGGTCTAAATTGGATGATATAAATTTAGAGCAATCAGCAATTAATGGGGCCAAACACAAAAAAAGTCATGATGAGTTCTGCACGCATGGATTAAAGCATCAGACCACCTGCAACAATGAGTGATTAAAGACATTTTTTAGATTATTTTGGCTAAAATAGCTGCAAAATCACAAATACAATCACTATTAATATGATTAAATTGCTTGTTACTTTTGACCAATAGGTGGTGCTGTTGCCAAATTGATGTTGTGTGGTCAGCGTGAGGAGACAATGACATGTACAAAGTTTGGTGTCAATGTGCCAAAGCTGCAGAGTTACAGCCTCAGAATCAGCTTGGCACCATGCCATCAAATTTGGTGATGCTTTATTCAAGAACGGTTTGGTCAATCAAAAAGACTTTAATTAGTTTTAGCCGGCATGGTCTTAAGATGATCTGAGCTGATTTTGGTGAAAAATCTGACGAACAGTCTGGGAGGAGTTTGAAAAAGTAGGTTTTTAAAGAAATTCAAAATGGCGGGCAGCAAGTTTGAATGAATATGACATAATTGGCATCATTGTTCTAGATATGATTCAAGGAATCTATCAAGACCAGTTTCATTAAAATAAGCATTTTTTAAAAAAATTTCATTATAAATTTCTTTTTACAAAACATTTTGAGTACCTTCAGGAGTCCTGATGAAACATACCAAGTTTCATAAAATATGCTAATGCATTCATAAAATACAGCATTTACGACAAAATTCAAAATGGCTGACACACAAAATGGCCGATATGGGAAAATTGGGTATCATTTGACTTGGTATGCCACACTGAATTGAAAGAGACCAGTTTTATGATTTTGATTTATGATTTTTGGGCAAACTGTTCATAAGTTACGAGCAAAATTTTCATATCTCCTGACCAGTAGGTGGCGCTGTCCTGAAACACTGCATGTAGCCTGTGGTCATTCTTGTGATGACATGTACCAAGATTAGTCTCAATACGCTAAAGCGTTGCAGAGATATAGCCTTGCATCCAATTTGGTGTGTTCTTTGTAGAATTCGTTTGAGAACGGTTAACTTTTTGTCAGCATGATCTGAAGATGATCTAAACCAATTTTGGTGACAATTGAAGGAACCATCTAGGACGAGTTAAAAAAAAATAGGCGTTTCTGAAAATGACATCTCTAGCCCTTACAATTCAAAAGTTATTAGTATAAACGTAAGAACAACTTCAGACAGTTGGTGGCGCTAGACGGAATGACTGAGAGACTCCAAAATTGCAATCGTTAATGTTCAGACTGTCCTCTATCTGTGTCAAATTTCTTCATTTTCCCACAAGCAGTTCTATGGGCTGCCATAGACTTCCAGAGCGGAAGAAGAAGAAAATGGGCCTTTGGTGATTGACCCCAGTGATCAGAAATGTGGGAGAAATCTTTTTCTGTTGATGTCAAAGATTGTGTCCAAACAATCTCTACAGTATTTTGGCCCAGTCACTTAGTAGAAGTTTCCCAAATCAGACCAATAACAACATCATGGATGCCCTCATTGTAAAAAACCATGAACAAAACAAAATTAAAGAAAATGCAACCAAGATGACAATATGGTTCATTTGCAGCAAAAATAACATGGTTTTTGTGAGGTGAATTTCTGGCTGTAAATTCAAGAGACATTTGAAAAACAAACATGTTTATCATTTTGCATATTGTTGCGCTGATGTAGTTCATGGGAATATATATGAGTTTCAATGTTTGACTTGTTCAGTGTTCGTCGTCAGTGTAACGACGTCACGTGAGTTTGGGTTTCCGATACACGCAGTCAACCAGGACCTGCAGCTGACAGCGGCCCAAATTAACCCTGGGCTCGACGTCTATTTTTACCCCAGTAACAACAGGAACAGCTGAGAGGCCAAGAACATGGAGGTGAAGGCCAGACAGCAGAAAAGAGAGACATACTCCGATGACAGAGAGATGCATCATTTGACCAAATTAAGATGTGTTAATCGCTAACACCATAAATCTGTCTTGTTTAATTTTAGTATCTAGTTGCTACACTCTTAAAAATAAAGGGGGTTTTCACAGTAATGCCATAGAAGAACCATTTTTGGCTCCTCAAAGAACCTTTCAGTGATCAATTCTTAAAAGAACCATTTATTCTTAGTGTGAAGAAAATCTAAAGAATATTTTTCCACTATAAAGAACTTTTAGTGGTATAAAAGGTCCTTCATGGAACCATCAATGCCAATAAAGAACCTTTATTTTTCTTCATGTTGGGTGAGTTTGGGATAGGTCGTATATAAGTGAGGAATCAGCACCTTCAAAGTTTCTGGCACATAGAAGAGAGATTCACATCACACACTCGAGTCATTTATGGCGGCCGTCTCAACACGCTTCCCGTAACTCCACACCGTACCGCTTTATTAGATGGTAAACCTCTGCCAGGAAGGATTGTGTCCGATTTCAGAGAATTACACCAACTTCTGATGCACCAAATGTCACAAAGCAAATAAAGTTACAGTGATTTTACCATGGATATGGCATGCAGTCCTATGCTAGTCCAGTTTTATAATACATATTTTTCAATCGGATCTGCGTTTAAAGGTGGCGCAGTAATTACCAAACAATTAGTTTGAGTTCAGCTGGTCGCATAACAATCAGTGACTAGTTTCTGCTATGATTAGTGAGTTCAGAAAGCCTGGCAGAATGTGACTGACACGTGTTCGCAGTTCTTTAACTACATGCTAATTTGAGTGCGATCGCGGCTGAGGGAAGTCCAGGACAGAAGCCGAGGATTACACTCTCAGCTAGCGTCTTTGTTTAAGAGATTAGCTCTCTGACCTCGAACCGCTAAAGTGCTTCATGCGGTCAAGACAGCAGACGCGTCTCTCATATGGAGTCCTTCAGCTCATTAAAAGGACACACATGACCTCTTCCAGCCATCGCTGGAGTCATATGCTGCCTTCAGATGCACCTACAGGTTCAGAAGTCGTAATCATGATGTGATGTGCGTTCAAGTGATTCTGGTTGGAAAAATCGGACGTGTTGGGCAATTTTGACTCCCTAAACAGCCAAAAGTCTATCTATATACATAGCAGACGACATAATCCGTCTCTTCAAGGTTTTGGTTCACATACCTGTCAGACAGAACGAGACACTCAAAAGCTTCTGAACTCTGTGCTTTAAAATAAAAATGTGCTGTAAGAATGCATTTCTATGAGAAGGTACAGGTGTTATGTTCCCTGGTTTTGTGTTTCTTGTTTGTGCTTTTTGAACTTTTATTTTGAAATGTATTTTCTTTTCCCATTGTTCCCAGGGTCTAGTTCTATTGTTGCCATGGCAACTGATTACCCTCACCTGTTCCTTGTTATCTTCCCTTGTTCAGTGTCCTTAGTGGATGTTATGTGTGTTTTTTGTCTATATCTCCCTGCATTACAACAGTTGCTCAGACATTTGCTCTGCTCAAGATCAGACACTTTATTAATTGTAACTTAATGAATGTGACAAGAAAAGTTGCTCATAAATAGCTCAAGCTATAACGTTTATTATTACTCAGGGAGGGATTGACAGTTAACTTACATGTTTCACATTTGTTCATCTTTTCTGAAGATTAATGTTTAAAGGTTTTGTACTTAAACTAATAAGCATAAAAATCAAAGAATTCCAAGACTATTCAGTGATGATACTTACTGATGACTGAGCTGATATATATATTTCACCTAGTTGTCAAGACAAAAATAAAATAAAACTGAAAATAATAAAACTGTATAGTCTGTTAAAGTCTAAAAGTGGCAATAACAAATCAAAATTACTAAAACTTTAAAATTAAAATGTAAAAGGAATATATAAAAATAACTATAAAAGCTATAATGTTATCTCAATGATACTAAAAATAGGGATATCGGCCACCATATTGGTATCGGCCGATATGTTCATTTTTAATGTTATCGTTATCGTTATCGGCCCAATAAGAAAATTTGGCCGATATATTAAAGCCGATAAATAATTAATTATTTCCTTCAGTTGAGACACTTCAGATGCGCACTGTTCACCATGATGGTTTTGAATTGCTTGAAATATGATTGAAATCACTTCAAAAAGAAAAATACAGTTAAGTGCAACATATGCAGCGCAAATCCGTCATATAGACTACATAAAATTATTATGAGAACATTATAATTGTGTGTTTGGGACATGGATTTAATGGTGAAACTTTTGTTTTTGTAATCAGGCTCTCAAAAATTATAAAAAAAATGGATTTAGATTTATTGGCCAATATATCGGTTATCGGTTTTCAAATATAAAGAATTATCGGTTATCGGTATTGGCCAAAATTTTCATATCGGTGCATCCCTAACTAAAATAACACTGGCTTTTGTCGGCTAAAAAATAATACAAAAGGAGGGAAAGTGATATTAAGGACACATGATAAACTGACCCCAAACTTTACACGGGGAACTGAAAATGTACTGCATTACAGAAAAGACCCAGAACAGAAAACATGATGCGTTACTGCTGTGACAGCAGGCCTGCCTCATCTCGTTCATTCATTCTGTCAGTGTATAAAAGCACAAACTACATTTTGAACATTGCATAATGAGACAGGAAGTCTTTAAAATACAGTTTTGAGCAGCCAGCATTAAACACGTCTGCAATGAAGCCTCATCATGCAAACGAATGCACATAGAAATCACAAAATGTTTGCATTTGAATGATCTTGAGAGGTCTGTGACTCCTAAAACAGTCCTAATAGATACATTTTTACGTGCTACACTGTTATCTGCAGTTAATTCATGAAATCAAATGTAGGGACATGAATGTTTCTCGATGCACCACAGATAAACCATCACGCTAGAACACAACTCTTCTGAAAATATCACAGTACAGAACAAATACAGAAATTACACTATATTTCAAGGTTCACCAAGTATTTGTTCGGCTTAACAAAAGGTCCCAAAGACCTGACAGACCTGATTAAAATTATGATTCCAATCATGGTGGAATGAAATCTGTGAATACAAATAAGAAGTCTTGATGATACCAGCTGAAAAGGAATTGCAAATTGTTACATCAATACATTTTGATGAAATCCGTCCGTCCTTCCATCTATATCATTTTATCTATTTCTAAGACTTAATGGTTTGTATTCTTCGCCTTCCAACAAACCGCCACAACAACATTTTAGGGAAAAATTGATTATATTTTTATGTTTTGAAGTAGAACGAAACATCCAGATATTTATTTTCTTCTTGAGTAATATTTCATGCATCAGATGGTTAAAGATGAATCAGTGAAAGTGAAGTGCAGCTGTGGTTTGGGTCTTTAGGCGTTGGTTGATTTAACAGGTCAGGTTGATGGTCAGGTCAGAGGGTTGTGTTTCCTCAGCGGGGCACGAGGGCTTTGCTGAACCTGCCCCGGGGCAACAGCCACAGAACGGCCCTCCTCTGGGCGCCAGATAGTCATGGATGTGTTTGCATGAACATACAGAGGCGTAGCAACCAATAGAAATTTGTTTTGAATTCTTTTTGGGAAAAAACGATTATACTGCTGGTCAAAGTTGCCCAAAAGTGCCCCTATTATGCTATTTGTGAATATTTCCTTTAATGTAGTGTGTAATATAGCCTTTTGTAAATGTAAAAGGTCTGCAAAGTTTCAAAGATCGAAGTCCAAAGACCAATTACAACAGACTGGGCCGTCTGACCAATCAGAGCAGAGCAGCTCTCTGAAAGGCGGGGTTTAGAGAGACCGAATCTTTGAACGAACTGTTTCAGACACTGAGAGAAAAGAGCTGATGCTGCAGTGGATATTATGAGAAAATGAAAGTGTTTTGACCTTGAATGCATGTAAACCTGTTGTAGGAGAAAACAATACAAAATTTCAATGAAACTAGCAACATTATACAATGAATGTCACAACTGACCAATCACAGTCAGGTATTCCAGACAGCCGGGTAATAATCATGGCTTGTTAATGGACAGACATCAGTGCATTAAAGTAAATCATTTCCAAAATAATCACCTCCAGACTGTGAAGAATCCATCAGGAGATGGTTACAGTAAGTGGAAGAGTCCAGGGGTCCGGCCTCGCACCACTATAGGGAATCTCACACCTCCTATAGAGGCCTCTGGCTTTTCATCTGTCAGGACGGACCATGTGACTGACGCTCATTCTAGGAAATCTTTCCTCGAGCGTGGTGGGTCTGCTGAAGTGAGCGGAGATGTCTGAACAATAAATAATGTTGAAACTAGAAATGTATGTAGTTTCCCTCTATCAAAACAATTGCATACAACATACATAAAATGTTGCTTTTTTATTAAACTTGAAACACATTCAAGTGTTGATAAAACAGAATGAATAGAGCTAGAATAAAATGCTGTTGTTTAAAAGCAGAGGCTCTGTTCTTTCTTTTGAAATATTGTATGTTCAGATATTCATACAGAAAAATATTCAGGGGTTCATGAACATTTTGTGAAAATGATCAAAAATGCTGCCGCTGGCTTTAAACTATTTCAAAAAACGCTGACGGGGAAAAAGTTAATATGCTGTTTTATAAATAAATAAAATGGTGATTGTAGTTTTAATTCAGTTTGGTACTACAGATGGAAGGTAACTACTACAGTAATAGTAAAAGGCTGTGCTTTTCCAAAGTCTTGTGAACAATGTTGAGCACAAATATAATCTATGTTTGGAGATGCCGCCACCTTGTGTTGGAGAGGAATTATTACAGATGTAGCATTTAAAGGGAATGAAAAAATATTTAGAAAATGCCTTAGTGCTTTTTTACAGGTTTGGAACAACACGAAGAGGAAAATTATTGATGACGATGGTGAATTATCCCTTTAAGTGTAATGCAAGAAGCAGCAAATCATCATATCAGAATGATTTCTGAAGGATCATGTGACACTGAAGACTGGAGTAATGATGCTTAAAATTCAGCTTTGATCACCGGAATAAATTACACTTTACTATATATTCACATAGAAAACAGCTATTTTACATTGTAATAATATTTTATTATTTTTACTGTATTTTTGATCAATTAAATGCAGCCTTGGTGAGCAGAAGAGACTCTTTTAAAAACAAACATATCGTACCGACTCCAAACTGTACTGTATATTTATATCACTGTTATAGTTTTTTAAACCAATACTTTACACAGCTTATGAATCCATGTCAACTTATGAATATGAGTTGACATGTCTACTCTCACCTAAGCTTACTCTACGTACTATGTCATACGTCGGAACTCAACTCTCTTGTGAACACGCGGATGGCCATTATCGGAAGCTAGTGATTATGGTTTATAAAGTTATAATATGGATATTTTTCTTACAAAAAAATATTTATTTTTAACTACTGGCCGTCATACAATTCACACCAAACTTTTTCAGCATGAAGTCAAGACATTAAGGATGCTAAATTGCAGACGGATATTGGGATATCTCAAACGGTTTGGCCATGTCGAGGCAACGTATTAATGGCGAAAAAAGGGAAACCGGAAGTGTGTTATAACTTCTGCAAACATTGATTTTGATGAAACTTAATCTGTGTTCAATGGCTGAATCCCAAATGGCACCCTAAACCCTCACGGTCTTCCTCTGAGTCCACACTTTCGTGATATAATGCCGCTTTGGTGCGAGCAAGGACCTCTCCCACTCCGCCGCCCCAGGTCTTCAAGAGCTCCACCCGGAACTGCTTCTCCCCTCTTTGCGAGACAAAACGCAACGCTGTGGTCATCGGTGACTCCATCATTCGGCATGTCCACGCTACCTCAGCTAAAGGCAAGGTACGCAGGACATGAAAGGTTCAATAGATTATTTGCTCTAAATGAATGGTTAATGTCATGGTGTAACGAAGTCCACTGAAGGCAAGTTTGAAGAACCCAAGTGCAGCTTTTATTTACATGAATCCAAACATGAACAAAATACAGACCTGACTTAACTTAAACATGAACATGACCATGACCATAACAACTCACCAACGGTAGAATACAGGGAACAAAGCTAGACAAGAGAACAATGAAACATGAGGGCTATTCATACAGAGAGACTAAACAAAACAAGGAACACCTGTGAACAATCAAGACAATGACCCAATCACAAAACAGAACTGAGAAACCACATGACTAAATCAACCAATGACAACATTGGCTTGTTCGACTTCATGCCTGACAAAAGCAATGCATTCTGGTTAGAAAATATGTCCGACTTTGATCGGCGCTGCAGCTGTCTTATGATCACGTGCCATCAAAGTACCGCGAGAGCAAAACGAGAACCGGTCAGGCGCTGCAGTTGCTCAAAATCGGCTGCGAATAAAGCCTTGATGATGACACACTTTATTCTCATTGGTCAGATTCTGTGATGACAAGGACTTTTCTGTTTTTTCTTAGACAAGTTATTGTATTTTACCAAACTTGATATTGAATATCTGATATTCAAAACATGGGAATTTCAATCACATCCACTTCTTCGGTTACAATCAACGCAAAAATCACTACAGAAAGCACAAAGTGTCCGACCTGACGGCCGTCTCTGTACTCCTCCCCCGCCTGCAACCGGCCGATCTCACCAGCTGGTGGCAGGCTAGAGTAGTTCATCTCGAACAAGCCTATTCACAAGGTGAGCACATAGCAAGATCACATGAGGAGCAAGAGAATCACATGACAACAGGAAGCATATGGCAAACATAACAAATATAGTAATGAAACATTAAGCATTAACATCAAAATAAAACATGAACATGAACCAAAACACCAAAACAAGACATGACACATGGTGTAATGAACTGAAACTGCTCTCTGTAAATAATAGGAATCTTTTCTGGGAGAGACCTAGGCTCATCTGTAGCCTCTTCTCAATATCATTAACTCATCTTTATCTCTAGGTCATGTCCCAAGACTGTTCAACCTGGCAGTTGTTAAGCCTCTCATTAAGAAACCACAATTAGATCCAAATGAATTAGCAAATTACAGACCCATTTCAAATCTTCATTTATGTCTAAAATACTAGAAAAAGTTGTGTCCACTCAAAAGTTAATATATTAAAGTTTTATTAACGTTATTGTGGTATGAGGCAGGGCTGCTGTTTTTATAACACTTATATGCTGCAGTCAACTGCTGCCGCTCCTTTCATTTTGTTGTTTATTTTACAATTACAGTTACATTTAATGTCCGTCTCCTTCTTTGCTGAACTTGAACTTTGTTACAGTTGCGTTTGATCACTTAAATTCACATTATTTTATTTCATTCCTTTTCTCTGGATTTAAACATTGTTGGAAACATTTGGGATAATGCAAGTACAAAATATCACAAGTCAACACAACACACATCACATATACAAAATATTACAAGTCAACAAAATATGTAACATTGTTCTAGTGGTTTTTGGATATTTTAATCCAAAATAAATTTCCCTATGGGGAAATTGAAAAACTTGTTTCAGATATGACTTTTTTCATTTGATTTGGTCTAGTTAGTTTTGTATCAAATACAATGTGATTTTCGTTGATCAAGATTTGGCAGCAACAGCACATTTTTCCACTTGGGCGAGTGATTCACGGACGGCTTTCCCTGCGCATAAAATCCCCCATTTGCCAGCAAACCAATGAGAACGCAGAACAATGATGACGATACATAACAGAGCGTAGGCGCCAAGGCTGGATCCACCTACTTAGGTGGCACAGATTTAAAGAAAATTACAGTTGTTTGGCAAATACATAAATGACAGACAGTTATATATGTATTACCAACATTTTATTATGTAAGCTTTATTTTACACCTCAAATAACAAGGAATTTAAAGTAATTTATAGTAATTAGCAAGTCAACGAACTCATTCTCTCAAATGGCTTGGGTATGCAGAGCATTCGCAGCTTTAGCCATTGGTATACCTCGTTTTTTTTTACGCGCACAGTTGAACGCACAGCCTTGCAAAGTATACTTTATTGACTCGTACGCGTACACAGGCATTCGACGCATGCGCAGTTTTGAGCAATCTTTTGAGTTACAACCCATGTAAATATATTTGTATTTTTTCATGCTAGAGTTGTACAAATGAGGACACTTTCTAACCTAAGGCACAATCTCTCGTCTATGTAGGCCTACATTGTCGCTGTAGCTTGCATGCGTTCCGGTCTGTTGTGTTTATGCAGGTTTTCTTCAACTACCTTATGAATCGACGCCCCAGGGCACTGTTGCCACCTTGTGGACAAAGTAATTACTGCAAAAAAATTAAATGTGCATGTGCGACCTGCGCGTACAAAGTAATCTGGCGGTGCGCGTACAGAACGCGTGTATTCTTCTGATGACGAAATTCGCATCACACGCACTGTACGCTGACCCTCGAGTATGCGTAAAAAGTGGGCTTTATATGGACGGCACACCCCTCATATAGATATAGTACAGATAATACAGGCTTAGTAGTATAGATGACTGAATGTTTGTTTGCTTTGGTGTTGCCACCCCTCACAGTCCTCATGCCACCCTATAAATGATTTTCTAGATCCGCCCCTGGTGAGGAGCAGGGCTGCAGGTGTAGTGTCAGCGCCCCCTGGCTGTGGAGCTGCAGCAGCCGCACAAACTCCTCCGGCATATTGTGCACGTAGGGGTGCGGCTTCAGCTGGTCGTAATAATGGTACGGAACCGGTTGCTCCTGCAGGTCGCTGTCGAACGGCCAGAATCCGTAAACGTGCACGTGCTCACACAGTTCCAGCGCCGTGCTGATTAACATAAACCCCGTGGAGAGCCGCACCTCCTGCAGGCCACGCCCCTTCCAGAAACGGTCCAGTGTCCGCAGGTAAGAGGGGCTGAAGAACACCACCGGCTGCTGAGGTCTGATTGGACGGAGGACTTTGAGAGTTTTGATTGACACAGACGTGCAGATTGTGTAGGCAAAGGCGGGAATAATGATGGTGGCGTTTCCGTACGCACTGACCTGCTCCACCAACGGATCCGGATTCTTCTCCAGGTTTTTGTATCTACAGACACACAGTTTTTAAGAAACACTACTGACAGAACAATTAGGTGATCATATGTGTGTACGCCAGGGAAAATACATCTCTATTTAACCAGAATACATCTTTAAGAAATTTACAATGACCTGAATGTGGTTAATTGAATTATTTTCATTTGGAAACTGAGTATATAGGGATGCCAGTAATGGCCAATGAATGTGATTTTGAGTAAAGCTGTAGTTAGTTATGATTTTATTTAGAAAAACCAATCATTAAAAACAAGAATCTGAGAGCTTAAACTGAATCTGAAAAGTGATTTAAATGTTAATTAAAACTGTGTTTATGATTGGTGTGTGTGTGTGTGTGTGTTTGTGAAAACTGACTGAATCTGGCTGGGGTTGATTGTTATCAGATCCGTCTTCAGCCCAACATCACTGTCATTAATTGCTGCCAAATTAAACCTGAATGAGAGAAAACATCATATTAACCGGAAGGAAGGATGAACACTGACAGATGTGTTGTGGTCAGTGAGGGAGCAAGGAATGATGGGATGTGTTTACCGTATGACGAAGTCTGCGCTGTCAATCTCACGTCCACAGCTGCTGTTTTTCAAAATCCCACCACTGCCGACCACAGCACACCGATCCAGACGCCGACCGGACCAGGGGATGTCCTGCACACACACACACACACACACACACACACACGCACACACAAACTTGTAAATGTGGTTTACGGGGACTCTCCATAGGCGTAATGGTTTTTATACTGTACAAACTGTATATTCTATAACCCTACACTACCCCTAAACCTACCCATCACAGAAAAACTTTTGGAATAAAAACCGTTTAGTATGTTTGGGTTTTTTTTAAGCCATTTGGTTTAGGGAAGTGTCCTCATAAATCCTGTTTACCTTCTAATACCCATGTCATTAAATACATTTCTGCCTTCATAAACCAGAACACACACACACACACACACACACACCTCGGGCAGCATACTGTGAAGTTCTGCAGTCATCTTGTATGTTTTTGTTGTGCTTGTTTCATATGGGATGGTTTGATTGACGGCTGTGTTGCGTTTGGTGAGGATGAATGATTCTGTGGCGTTACAACAAAACTGCAGCCTGATTCTGTCATAAACACACAGAGAGAGAAGAGTTTATGAGGATTCATTTTACATGAGCAGCTTTATCAGTGTCATCTCTGTGAAAATGACCGCTTCAGTATTCAAAGATAGATTTATTGTTTGAACAGTTTTTAACAGCTCGTCTCTTTAAACTCTGTGACTCTGAACAATAATGACATGTTTTTAGCAAAATGGTATTTAAAATATGTGTAGAAGTCGTTGCTTTGTTATGAAAAAGAATGTCCGGAAAAATGAATTTCTTTGATGTCATTCGGAGTAACCAATATAAAGGGACCATTTTGGATCAAGTCATGCGGTCAGTATCATGCGACAGGATGTGACATCATTCAGACACCTGCAAAGGACCCACCAGTACTGTGGAAACCCACCAGTAACATTCAAATTAGAAAACATTATTATAAGGAGGTAAGGAGATAGTTTTGAACACTGGCTGGTTATGTACTTGCTCAAATTGATTTTGGATCATTTTTAACCAAAAAAAAAAGTTACGGACTGCAGCTTTAAGTACCAAATGAGAATCGCCAAAATTATTGAATATATTCTGAGACAAAGGTGTTAATGATTTTCAGTTTTGTTCAAGGTTATTAAAGCAACAGTTTTTCAATACCGGATGAATATGTAAAAGTATAGTATTTGGGGTAAAAGGCTCCCCTGCTAAAGACACAATAACTAACATGATAAATATATGGCTGACTTTTCCAATACAAACTAAAAGTCCATGAAAACAAACCATAAGAACAAACACGAATGAATATTGAACGTGACCTCGTGGCGTGAAGAGAAGGAGGCGGCTTAGGAGGAGGATGGGGAGATGGCGAAGGGATGGTGACAGGAAACGGCGGAGGAATGGTCGCAGGATGATGAAACCCCGGCGGCAATGATGAAGACCCAGAGCACGGCAGTGACAACAGCCCACGGTGGAGTTGGCCGACAACATCCGTGTAATGACTAACGGAGAAGGAGCTGATGGAACCCAGGGTGCAGATGGAGAGCCAATAGGCTTGAGCGACCTGGAGACCTAGGTGGAGTCGCGGAGATGAGCGTCTAAGGCGGAGCCAGAGTGCCCGAGGACTGAGGTGGAGCCAGTGTGACTGAGGACAGAGGCGGAGCCGGAGGGAAGGAGGAACCCGCTGAAGCTGTAGGGATGGAGAGACTGAGTGCAGCAGAAGGCTCGTAAGTCCATGGCATAAGTAGAGTGATGACTGACCAAGGTGCAGCCGGTGGGACGAAGGAACCCAGTGGAGCTGCAAGGCCGAGGGTCTGTGGTGGAGCCGAGGGTGGGAGGAGCCAAGGTAGAGCTGACAAGTCAACAGGCTGAGGTTGAGCGAAGGCCACCACGGGCATGCCCTTCAGCGAAAACTCAAGATCTTCGCAATTTAATGTCGCAAAGGCCTTTAGATTAGACTGACCAAATATGATGTTTATCTGATAAAATCTCTAGGAGGAGTTCGTTAAAGTACAACATCTTGAAATGGCAAAAACTGCATAAATTTTGCTGAGAAAATTCAAAATATCTCACTTTTGCACCGAGGGACTTTTTTGTAGGTATTGGGCTGTTACATGTGTGTACTGAATTTTTTATACCTGTACGTGAAACGTAGCGCGAAGGGCGCTTAATTGAAATTTTGTAGCTGTGCTATCGAGCCATTTTGCCACACCTAATTCTGAAACCCATATCAGACGTAAATTTTCACCACTTCTGACGCGTGTGCAAAGTTTCATGAGTTTTCGAGCATGTTTAGGCCCTCAAAAATGCGATTCATTTCGGAGAAGAAGAATAATTGACTGAATGGTCAATTACTCGAATACTCGGGCCCTAATGAGAAATTCATTCTGCCTCAGCATCACGTCTTCATGTTGGCTTTTGCCTTTTGTTGGGCACTTAACCCGTTATTGAACAAACTGTTGACAATTGTGCTGTTATTTGATTTTTTTCTTTATTCAAAATTTCTATTGACATTGACATACTATTGACATGGACAAAAAACTTCTTCACGTAATAACCTAGAATACTGTCTAACACTTGATGGCTGCTCTTTGTCGTCAGTTAGGAACCTGGGTGTGCTCTTTGATACCAATCTTTCATTTGAAGGCCATGTTACTAGCATCTGTAAAACCGCATTCTTCCATCTTAAAAATATATCTAAACTACGACATATACTCTCAATGAAATATTAGCCCAGTTCTGTCAACACTGCATTGGCTTCCTGTTAAACATCGTATAGATTTTAAAATCTTGCTAAGTACTTACAAAGCACTAAATGGTTTAGCTCCCCAGTACCTGAGCGAGCTCTTAATGCATTATAGTCCTTCACGTCTATTGCGATCTCAGAATTCAGGCCAGTTGATAATACCTAGAATATCAAAATCAACCGCAGGCGGTAGATCCTTCTCCTATTTGGCACCTAAACTCTAAACCTGCCAAATGCATAAGTGTGAATATAAAGTCAATAAAAACACACACCTGTTTAGCTCACGTTCAGTTTGGTTTGATCTGTACGGGCATCTCAAGAAATCTGACAGCTCCTGCGTGAATCTCTTGAATTTTATACTGAGAGGGAAACAAAGACATTTAATTAAATGGTCAGTTCTCTGAAATATCAGGATCGCTGGTTGATCTTCATTTTCACGCACCTTTTGGCCGGTTTGATAATGGAAAACTTGCGTCTGAGTTTTGCGCAGCGCAGCAGCTGAAGCGCCTTTGTCATTGCATCTCTGAAAGAAAAAGAACACAAGTAATTATTTTTGCTGCTCATTAACTCTATTTCTAAGGCCTCTAAACGATCAACACGATCAAAACTGCTGATAAACCTGTCGCACACAATCTACTTCATTCTAGTTGCTCCTGTAGGTTGTTCTATGGTTCTATGTAAATTTTACACGATTTTGTTTTTATTTGGGTCTTTTTAAGGGTGGAGCAGCTCTTTCTGAAGAACAGAATGCACAACAGTACAGTCTAGGGTAACAATTTCTGCTAGAACAAACGAATGAAAACAACTACAGGGTCATTCCGTGTCAAATCAACCAAATTTCGGAAACTTCCCCGCCTCAAATTTTTGATTTTGTTAATATTTTTTCTGTAGAAAGACAAATAGTGATGAAAGCCAAATATTAAATGTCGCAGATGTATATTTACTGAGTAATCCACTATTTTGTAGAGGAGGATCAAAATGACAATTTTCACCTGAGATTTGGAGCCAAATTAGAGGGGTGTAAAAATGACTTGGCAGCATCATTATTTTATTTTCACACAGAGATTGGTAGATCTATTAGTAAAATCTGTTGACTTTATCAATCTTTGTTTCATTATATGCCAACGATGACAGTTCAAACATGGCAAAAAGCACTTCTTGTTTTCATGCCTGTAACTCAAGAAGTATTAAAGATATCTTAATATCCTTTTAGATTCTGGTTCTTAACAAACTTTCCTTTTGGTATCTTCATTTTAAAGGCCCTCGATGGTTCAATCCCAGAGATATGGAGATCTTAATGCGGCTCCATGAGTAAATTGGTCAATTGTACACACATTTTCAGTGGTCAAAAATCAAATGTGGGTCACTTTGCATACAGCTGATATTTTTTTCTTTTAAAGAGGAATATCTGAAGAACAAATAATGTTAAAACTAGAAATGTATCTCGTGTTTTTCTATCATCTCAACTGCACAGAACATCCTGAGATCAGTCTCGAACAGTCTGAGTGCCATAAATACTCCTTTTCCAAAGTTGTCATGCCTGTAACTCTAAAAGTATTCAAGATATCTTAATATCCTTCCAGATTCTCATTCTTAATAAACTTTCCTTTTGAAATCTTCATTTTCAAGGCTCTATATGGTTCAGTCTCATAGATATGGGGATCTCAAAGCAGCTCCATGTTCAAATTCTTGAATTTTACCTATTTTCAATGATCGAAAACCAAATGCGGTTCACTTTGCACACAGCTGATACTTATTGCATTTAAAGAGGAATGTCTGAAGAATAAATAATGTTTAAACTAAAAATGTATCTTGTTTCCCTCTATCAAAAGAATTACATAAAACATAACTCTCTGAGTGGGATGTTGGTGGACCAGCATGTTGTTTTTGGGTTCTGGTATGATCCTGGCAAGACCACAACAAAACTTGTGTATGTGTTACATATCAAGTTTCTTAGTGTGTGTACGTAGCTAAATAAAAACCAAGACAATTATCGAAATCATTTAAAAAAAATATTTAATAAAAGAAAAAAGCATGTTGCAGTTTACGTTTATTTACACAGCAAAATCCTCAGTGTTAAATGAACACTGCTAAGTTTTTTATAGAGACTAAAAGTAACTCTGAAGCAGTGATACAGTTAGTGAAATAAAGTACAGTCACTCTACAAGTGATGATTGAACATTAGAGATGACACCTACAGTTAACAAGCAGAATCACTAGCCAGGTTTCCATCCAAGGATTTGTTTGCGAAAAAAGGTTTAGCGCTTTAAAATGTTTAGCGATATAGCTGATGGAAATGCCGTTTGTCGATAAAATTACTCAAATGTCGACACAATCTGTTTCCATTTATCTTTAGCGCATACATTCTATGTCGATACTTCAAATGTCAAAAAATTGTTTTGGAAACACTTTTTGTCGAGAAAAAGGGCTTTTACGCAAATAAATGTGGTGTCACATGACAGAATTAGCCTATAGCCTACATGCAGACAAAATCTCTGCAGCTCGACAAAAATAAGCGGGATGTCTGTCAAATTAAGGAAGAATGTTGGAATTTTCAATGCTGATAAAAAGAGGGGTAAAATAAAATAGCCTACACAGAAATTTTACTTCTGTATCTGAATAAATAAAAGTACTATCATAAAATCGTGAGTCTGTAATTCCAAAAAGCTCTAATACAATTTTAGAAATGTTATGTGAGAATAAGCCTTAAGCTAATGCAGACCACTTAAAAAAAAAAAGGTTAATACACAAATAAAATGTTTTGGTACACAGCTCCATCTGCAACGATTTGATGTTTTTGATGTTGTTGAACTCTGAAACCAGCAAATAACGTTTTTTGCTTTGAATGCGCTTTCAGCCGAGTCAAACCGCGACTGCATGTTCAAGGCGTTAAAGACTGTTAAAGACCCTAAAAATTTTTGCCTACTGGACAATTGAGCTGCTCTGTGTCCAAACCTACGCAATCAAATAAAGGCAGTTAATCCGTCGTCTTCTTATATTTCCTATTTAATAACATTAGGCTGTATGTGAAAAAAAGCAGTAGCCTACTGGCGAATTTCAATTGTCTCAGTACATTTTACAAATGGGATGCAAAAGATATGAATTTGCGATATACGCAAAAGTATGTATGGAAACGGCTCAAGGGCAATGCATTTTTTTTTTAGGGATTACGTCATCATGCACACCATTTTATCGGAGACGGCAAGCTGTGCACTCTCTGCTACTGAACAAAACATTCCCAAACTGAACGTGAGGCTTTGGCCATTGTCTGGGGATGTGAATATTTTCATATGCATCTCTATGGAGCACAGTTTACTCTGGTAACTGATCACAAACCCCTTGAATGGATATTCAACAATCCAAAGTCAAAGCCACCTGCTAGGATAGAAAGGTGGGGTGTCCAGATGCAAACATATAATTTCATCGTTCAGTATAAGTCAGGAAAGGATAACTCTGCAGACTACATGTCTCGCCACCCCCTACAATATACTTCTACCTCACAATCAAATGCGGCTGATAAGTGTGCTGAGGATTATGTAAATTTCCTTGCTGCCAGTGCTGTGCCGAAGGCCATGACGCTACAGGAAATACAAATCGCAACAAAGAATGATGTGACCCTCTCTAAAGTTGCAGAACTCATCAAACATGGTGGGTGGGAGGATGCTGTAAAAAAGTCACTGGACGATAACATTGACAGACCTGGACTAATCTGTTTGTACAAGATACGAAGTGAGTTATCTGTTACAACAACAGGGGATTCGTTGCTAAGAGGGACAAAGATAGTGGTGCCAGTGTCCTTACAAAAAAAGCTGTTTCCCTTGCACATGAAGGACACCAAGGGATAGTGAAAACAAAACAACTGATCTGTGAAAAAGTGTGGTTTCCTGGTATTGACAGACTAGTTGAGAGACTGACATTTCATGTCAAGCTGTTGTGCCTACTAATAACAGACAACCATTGGAAATGTCGGAGCTGCCATTTAAACAATGGGATAAAGTTGGAGTTGATTTCTGTGTGCCACCCCACATTGTTCAACAAAAAAGTCACCTGCTGAAGTTTTGTTTAGAAGTCCCATACGCACGAAGCTACCTGAGCTTTCTCCGAAACAACTAAGCTGCGATGACATGCTTCGCCGTACAGATGCTGCAGCAAAAGAAAAAATGAAATGGCATGCAGATAGAAAACATCACGCCAAACCTTCAAACCTAAAGGTGGATGACTATGTTCTGTGTCGACGACAGAAGAGCTCTTTTCAGCTTTTGAACCTCAGCCATACAAGATTTCTGTAAAAGGACCAATGATCACAGCAGTCTCTGGCACTCGTAAGATCACAAGAAATTCGTCACACTTCAAAGTTTTGTGCTCTTCAAAAATTCACACAGAAGGAAAAGAAGAGGGAAGTAAAATGGATGATGGCTGGGAATTAAATATTCCAGGTCAAACCAAAACAGTAACACCAGCAACACCGCTTTCATCTGCAGCTGGTCTACAGTCACAGACTTCAGAGGTCAGAAGATGTCCGCAGAGAGAGCACAGAGGACCTCCAAGAAGACTAGCAGATTATGAAATGTCCACAATCCACAATATATAAATGAGTAAAATGTTCAATGTTCACTGTTAATGTTTATTTGATTCATATGAAAATATCTGAAGGTGAAGAGGGTTGTAATGTTTAATGTTATGTTAATTATAGACACTAGGGGGCAGGAAAACATAGTTAAGGGTTTGGGGGAGACAACAAAAGGGAAGTTAAGTGTGTTGAAATGCATGTGTGAAGTGGAGGGAGAGTACTGGAGGAATAAAAATGTGTTTACTTCATATGGCACATAGTTGAAGTCACCATTATGGTGATTAGTGTTCAAAATTTCAGATGACATTGATTAATAATATAATCATAACTAAAACAAAAATTTTAAATCTACTTTCAACAGAGGGAGCTTTGAAAATTGTAATTGTTTTACAAAGTTATATATTACAATAAACCATATGTTTTGTCTATCATACTGTATGTTAAATCATATATTGTTTTTCCTTTACATCATTAATGTGTTAAATAGAAATATGAAAGCAAAAACAATTCTTGTCTCAAAGCACTGCTTTGCATACAGACAGTTTGGCCTACCCGCAATCAAACCCCACAAGACCATGCTGGGGAATGCCAAAAGTGTGTTGAAAAGGAAGACAGTCAGCCAGTACTAACTTTGTGGTCAGTTAATTATTTTCATATTTAAAGTAATGAACACCTGTGTGAACTTCCAGTCAAGTCAAATTTATTTACATAAACTTTTCAAAATACAGTTTCAAAGCAGCTTAGAAAGTTATACTGCTATAATGCCTTAATGCTTTAACAGCACAGTTCAGGGCTGGAAAGTCACTTCATAAAGCTTTCATTTCCCAGTGAGCTGACTTTATACATCCACAAAAAAAAAAAAATAAAATAAAAAATTAATACAAACAAATAAATAAAAACTTAGTAAATGTGCCATGATGATTGATATTAGACTACATAGAGTCAAGGAAAATAGAAACATACTCCATTCATGAAATAATTTTTTCACAAGAAAAAACTATCACACTTACAGCAAGAGCCAGATATGAGGGTGCCTTCAGTTGACCTAAACTGAGATAAAGGTGAAGTACTGAGTGTACGCGCTCACCTGGACGAGTGTGTGTTGGATGTGTAGTAGAATATCACACACACACTCTGAGAGATGATCAGAACCATCAGCAGCCTGAAGATCCATCGGAGAAGCACCAATGCCATCAGAAGCACAAGTTCTGGAGGCTGTGTCTGTGTGTGTGTGTGTGTGTGTGTGTGTGTGTGTGCGCTGACTGTGACGGAGAGGTTAAAAATGACACGCACACACACGTACAGCTCTCCATAACTCTGCCCCTCTCACCTTAAAAAAAAACAAACTTCCTTACTACTAATAAATTGGTGTAATCGACTTCAGCTGCGACTGGATTTAATGGATCAGTACAATTTGTTGAAAAGTTGAAAACGGAAAAGTCTGACACTATATGCTTTCCATAGTGACACTTGTGTCGTGTTTACATACCTTATCTGAGATTAAGCTAAATAGATGATATATTTTAATGGAAAAACACCTTCTGTGTGAATGGCCATGAAAGGGATAGTTCACCCTAAAATTAACTCATTATTTGCTCACCCATGTTGTTCTAATGCAGTATGCTCTTCTTTCTTTTTCAGACCACAAAAGGAGAAAAAAAACGTGCACAGAAGACCAATGGCCAAGGTCAGGAGTTTTGTTAAGGGTGCAATATGTAATATTTTCTGTCCGCTAGAGGTCGCTAGAGGCCTATTCAAAACAAAGGTGTAGCTTGATGACGCCAAGTTTGAGCACAGAATCTTGGGACATGTGGTCTTCATCTCAACGGCCGGTGGAAAAGAAATGGGACAGAACTCGGGAAGAAATCATGTTCATGGATGCGATTGTTAACGTTACTGTAGTATGAAGCAGAGCAGGACCGAGTGTTGTGGGAGCTGAACGAGGCCGCTGGAGCGATTGCGCAACACGCCGCGAGCAGCGGGACTTTTATTATGCCACAGTCGCCGGCGCTGCTTCCGCTTTTCCGGTCATGAGTATGAGGTAACGCAGCTCTGTTTATCATATTAGATACATTTGAGTGTGTTGAAAATGTAATAACATTACTCTGTGCGTCGCTTGGTGGCTGATGTGAGACACTGTTACACACTGCAGTAAACTAGATCGATTTTAGAATATCATATTAAATGCTGGATGGCTTGTGTTGATAAATGGCATGCAATTAATTTTAAAACGTATTGTATGATGGAGAAAATTCTGTATTACTGTTACTAAAAATAAAGCTGCATCTGATTATGCTATGTTAGCTACTTGACAAAATAGTGTTTTTCTCTGAGGCATGGTAAAGCATGGTATCAAGAAAATTAGATTTAAACAATAAGACTAAACGTGTTGAGCTATATAACAATAATTAGTTTTCTGTCTATAAATATATCAAAACAGTTGTTCCCTTGACTATTAAAACGTAAATATTAAAGCGTCTTTGGTGTTTCCATGGTTTCTACAAAATAAAACCGGAAACCGAGGATAACGTGGGTATGACACAATTGACAGGCGACTCCTCACACGTCCCGGAGCCTTGGTTAAAATTGCAATTTTCTCACGATTTACAAATAGTTGCAAACATTTGGGATATTGTAAGTACTCAAGTGAACAAAAAATATAACACTGGCCTAGTGGTTTTTGGATATTTTACTGCAAAATTCTTACATATTGCACCTTTAAATAATCCATTAAATTTCAGTTTGTTTTTTTACCAAACCCTATCGTATACCCCCACAACACTTGGAATATATGGCACATGTTGCATGGGATCGTACTGTGATACTTTTGCCTCTTTCTTAAAAAGCTTGATGCTGGTCATTACTGGCATTATATGGTTGAGAATTTAATGAGAATTCAGGCAAATGATCGTGGTATCCACCTTTTCATGGGACGCAAAACTACCCATTATGCTTTGCGTATGCGTGTAGGTAGGATGCTCAAGACTTCCAGTTAGCGTCTTGATGTGTTTAGGCATTACAGAGTTACATGGACAGCTCTGAAACGAAGGTTGTAATCTCGAAGTGCTCGAGCCTGACTAGCTTGGCAGATAGCTAACAGGTTCCTCCAAGAAAGACTCAGATGCCAGACTTCGTTTGAGTGTGATTTACTTGAAGGAAGCACTGTAAAACTGAACATATAAATAAAGAAAATGTCAAATAACATGTCCTGTGATATTTCGGTATTAATTGCCTATCAGTTCTCAGAAAGGATATTTTTCGTGGCCACTGAACTGTGTACACTGCTCAGAGCACGTAGCAATCATTTAAGTGACATCGGTGCAAGCAGAGAATCAGAACCAAATCAAGCGTGGATGTACACAAAGTTTTATTTAAAAGGCCCAATTATTTAAACGTCCCTTCCTGTTTGTTGTTGCCACGCTCTTTGAGTTGGAGCTCCGTCAAGTTGATTCCTAATTGCCTGCTTTCTTCTTAAAATGAAATTTATAACCTATTATTTCCTCTTTTTACAGCAGGTGAACATCCCAGACAGTATTCTATAAGAAAAACAATCGGATTGCCTTGATATCGCTAGTTTTATCCAACTTCCCGAACATCCGCTACTAGCTTTAGCCTGTTAGCATTAATAGTGTGGTTCCGCTATCGCTTGTGTTGTTAGGCGTTCGACGCATGCACAGTTTTTTCGCCACGAGTTACAACCCATGTAAATATATTTGTATTCTGTCATGCTGGAGTTGTACAAATGAGGACACTTTCTAACCTCTTGGCACAATCTCTCATCTATGTAGGCCTACATTGTCGCTGTAGCTTGCATGCGTTCCGGTCTGTTGTGTTTATGCAGGTTTTCTTCAACTACCTTATGAATTGACGCCCCAGGGCACGGCTGCCACCTTGTGGATAAACTAATTACTGCAAAAAAAATTAAATGTGCATGTGTGACCTGCGCTTACAAAGTAATCCAGTGGTGCGTGTACAGAACACGTGTACTCTTCTGATGACGAAATTCGCTGACCCTTGAGTACGCATAAAAAGTGGGCTTTATATGGACGGCACACCCCTCATATAGATATAGTACAGATAATATAGGCTTAGTAGTATAGATGACTGAATGTTTGTTTGCTTTGGTGTTGCCACCCCTCACAGTCCTCATGCCACCCTATAAATGATTTTCTAGATCCACAGCTGGTGAGGAGCAGGGCTGCAGGTGTAGTGTCAGCGCCCCCTGGCTGTGGAGCTGCAGCAGCCGCACAAACTCCTCCGGCATCTTGTGCATGTAGGGGTGCGGCTTCAGCTGGTCGTAATAATGGTACGGAACCGGTTGCTCCTGAAGGTCGCTGCCGAACGGCCAGAATCCGTAAACGTGCACGTGCTCACACAGTTCCAGCGCTGTGCTGATTAACATAAACCCCGTGGAGAGCCGCACCTCCTGCAGGCCACGCCCCTTCCAGAAGCGGTCCAGTGTCCGCAGGTAAGAGGGGCTGAAGAACACCACCGGCTGCTGAGGTCTGATTGGACGGAGGACTTTGAGAGTTTTGATTGACAGAGACGTGCAGAACGTGTAGGCAAAGGCGGGAATAATGAGGGTGGCTTTTCCGTATGCACTGACCCGCTCCACCAACGGATCCGGATTCTTCTCCAGGTTTTTGTATCTACAGACACACAGTTTTTAAGAAACACTACAGACAGAACAACAACTACATGATCATATATGTGTACGCCAGGGAAAATATGTCTCTGTTCCTTTTTTTTTCCTATTTATTTGGTAGGCCTATCAATTTACAATAAGGTTTTATATGCTGACATTAATGGTCAAGTAACAATGAACGATATGTTTACAGCATTTAATAATCTTGTTTAATATTTCTACATACACAACAGTTGTTTTTTGAAAATGAATTAGTATGGTAATGTTAGATTATGCATTATGATTTAAAAACAAACAATAGTACATTTATAAATTAATATTAATAAAATACTGCTCACGTTACTTCATGATTGCTAGATTGTGACCATATTATCAATGTGATAAAGTTTATACAATAGTATTTATCTACACATACAGAACAGATTTATTAACATAGTTGTTTTAAATGCTTACAAATGAGCAGAAATACTCTACCGTAATAAAACCCTGCTGTCATCAGACCAGAATCACACAATAATAATTTCTACTTTCTCCATAAAACCTTACTGTGACTAAAAAAAAAAAGAGAGAAATTCATTTTGCATAAATAAAATCAAGCTTATTTTAGGACTATTACTGTAATCCAAAAAAAATGTTTAGGACACAAGATGGCAGTAGTTAGCAGATCAGTTTCCCAGTGTTCCCATTTTCATGTATTGTTTCTTTTGTTTTACAACCTGAAGAATGTCAAATCATAACCATAGAGTATAAATTATATTTAACCAGAATACATCTTTAAGAAATTTACAATGACCTGAATGTAGTTAACTGAATCTGAATTATTTTCATTTGGGAAATATATAGGGATGCCAGTAAGGGCCAATGAATGTGATTTGAGTAAAGCTGTAGTTAGTTATGATTTTATTTAGAAATAGAAATCATTGAAAACAAGAATCTGAGAGCTTAAACTGAATCTGAAAAGTCTTAATTTAAATGTTAATTAAAACTGTGTTTATAATTGATGAGAACACTGACCCAAGCTGGGTGGGGTTGACTGTTATCAGATCCGTCTTCAGCCCAACATCACTGTCATTAACCGCTGCCAAATTAAACCTGAAAGAGAGAGAAAACAGGAAGGATGGATGAGTACTGACGGATGTGTTGTGGTCAGTGAGGGAGCAAGGAATGATGGGATGTGTTTACCGTATGACGAAGTCTGCGCTGTCAATCTCACGTCCACAGCTGCTGTTTTTCAAAATCCCACCACTGCCGACCACAGCACACCGATCCAGACGCCGACCGGACCAGGGAAAGTCCTGCACTCACACACACACACGTTAAGTTTTCATGTTTTATGGGCAGTCTCCTTAGACATGATTATTTTTGTAGTGTACAAACTGTATATTCTCTCCCCTAACCCTAAACCTACCCATCACAGTAAACTTCCTGCATTTTTACATTTTCAGAAAACATCACTTAACATCACGTTTTCCTCATGGGGACCAAAAAATGTCTCCACAAGGACAAGGATTTCAGATATTGCCATCTTTGTGAGGACATTTTGTCATGCATGCACACACACACACACACCTCGGGCAGCATACTGTGAAGTTCTGCAGTCATTTTGTATGTTTTTGTTTTGCTTGTTTCATATGGGATGGTTTGATTGACGGCTGTGTTGCGTTTGGTGAGGATGAATGATCCTGTGGCGTTACAACATAACTGCAGCTTGATTCTGTAATAAACACACAGAGAGAGAAGAGTTTATGAGGATTCATTTTACATGAGCAGCTTTATCAGTGTCATCTCTGTGAAAATGACCGCTTCAGAATTCAAAGATTTATTGTTTTTAACAGCTTGTCTCTTTAAACTCTGTGACTCTGAACAATAATGTCATGCTTTTTAGAAATCTGCCACATTACAGTTTTTCACAACCGCTAAGACACATTTCTTGAAACTTTCACCCATTTTCTCACTAAATTAAACACAAAGCCAAATCTTCAAACTACATTCACACAACCCCTGACTCTTCTGGCAAAATAAAACAATCGGCTCAAAACCATTTCACCTGTTCTCAAAATCAAACAATGCTTTCAGATCAAACACACATCAGTCAATATATAACACTACAGATCATTCATTAGACATTGCATCCAAAAATGGAGAGCAGCATCCAGAGAATTACAGAAAAAAATAAAAGTATATTGTATACAGTAAATTAAATTTGCAATTATATAAAAAAAAAAGTATAGTGATCTAATATCTTGTATGCAAATAGTAAAGAGAAAATATTCTATACTGTATGTATGTTACATGCTGCTATGTATTATCCAAGGAACAAAGAATGGGACTGTCATGTTTATGGACTTTCAGTTTGTTTTCATCAGTTTTCTTTGTTTTTAGTTTGTCAGTCTTGACCTAGTTTCTCAGTTTGTTTGATTAGTCATTTCGTTCACCTGTTGTCATTTAATTAGCTGATTTCCCTGGTGTATAAATACTTCCTGTTTGGTTCAGTTCTTTGTCGGTCATCATCTATGTTAATCGTCTTTAAGTTATCTGCTATCTTCCTGAGTATTCAAGTTTCCTATTAAAGAACTATTTTGTGAGATTTCCTGTTTCATGTCTCTTTGGATTCTAAGACCTGTGACAGAATGACCGACCTAACAAGAAGTTTAAAGACAGACTTACCAGTCTTGCAGAGGCTCATCACCTGCGATGTCACCCAGGTCCGTCAGGCTCTCTGCTCCTCCAGATACCCCATGCACCCTGGTTCCGCCTCCGTCAGTCAGTTCCCGGGTTCCGCCTAGCCTGTCAGTCAAGGCTCCACCCTGGTTTCTCCCACCATCGGCTCCACCTTGGTATCCGTTTCCATCGGCTCCTCCAGGTCCGTGGTATGTTCAGTTATGGTGCGAGGACGCGCCTTCCGAAAGGGGAGAGTACTGTAATGTTTGGTTCAGTTCTTTGTCGGTCATCGTCTATGTTAGTCGTGTTTAAGTTATCTGCTATCTTCCTGAGTATTCAAGTTTCCTATTAAAGGACTATTTTGTGAGATTTCCTTCTTCATGTCTCTTTAGATTCTAAGACCAGTGACAGGGACATGGAATGAATAACAAGATACATTTCATTAACACAAGAAGCGAGAGCATACATCAAAACAACTAGCAGGAGTAGCCAGGCAGGGACCCAGAGCACAGCCAGGAGAATAGCCCACTGCAGAGTTGAGGGAGGGAGGAACCATAGTAGAGGCTTGGCTGTTGACACCAGGGGGATGATGGACAGAGATGGAGCCGATGGAAGTGGAGCACTACGCACAGATAAAAAGCCAGCGAGAGCGGGCAACACCGATGGTTCTGGAGGCCGAGCCGCAGTAATGAGCATCCAAGGTGGAGCCAGGGTGCCTGAGGACCGAGGTGGAGCCAGGGTGCCTGAGGACCAAGGTGGAGCCGGAGGAAAAGCAAAGGGGTGAAGAGACGAAGTGCAGAGGATGGCTCGGAGGTCCGTGGTGCAGGCAGGAAGTCTGGAGGGATGAGGGAGCCTGCTGGAGCTGCAAGGACAATGGTATCTGGTGGAGCTGAGGGAGGGAAGAGCCAAGGGGGAGGCGACAGGTCAACAGGCCAAGGTGGAGTGACAGGATCAGCGGCTGGAAGCGGAGCCGGGGGATCCACTTGCCTGGGCAATGCTGGAGAATTGAAGACTTGAGGCGAATCCACACAGCTGAGTGGTGTCAGATGAGAAGCTTAGGAGCTGAAGGGAACCAGCGGAGGTGGGGCTGAGGAACTGGCTGTTATAGAAAGAGGAGGCGGGAGAGGGAGGCTGGGCGGGAACTCTGGAGATGCAGGAGACTTTGAGCTGGGCAGAACCAGTAGGGACACAGGAGACTTGGAGCTGGGTGGAACCAGCAGAGACACAGGAGACTTGGAGCTGGGCAGAACCAGTGGGGATGGGAGAATCAAGGAGACATCCTCTTCTAAATCATCATAAAACTCAGAAAAAATCAGGCACAACTCCTCCTCAGTGGCGGGGATGTGGGCTGGGCTTCCCTCCATGCCCTCCACAAGCAACTGGATGATGTAGCTGGCTCACGCACCTGGTCAGACTCCATCTTGTGCATGGTCTCCAGGACGAAGAGGGCCTTCGGCATCGGCTCAGGCTCCATGGCGGGTGCAGGCTCGGGTCTGCAGTGGGCTCGGGCAGTCTGTCCGTGCTGGGCAGTGTGGACGCCAGGCTGGGCTCTGGGTCTGGAGTGGGACTGGTGGCATCTTCCTCCGCAGCACAGACAGTGAATAAAGAACCGCAGTTCACCAGCACCCACTCCACAAACTCAGCAAATGTCCTTCGAGGACAGACTCCAGGCAGGCGTGCCTTAATTCACTCATTCAGGCTGGCATGGAAAAACACACAGAGGGCGCGATCAGGGAAATGTGTGAGGCCCGCCAGATCTAAAAACTCTTGTGTGGTCCTCGAGGTCACGATTTTCCTCCTCTAAACAGAGGTCCACTATTCTGTCACGTGCTGCCAGATCTAGCCTTGACAACAATCCACACTTTGCTCTTTCTCGTCCTCATCCTCTGACACATACTCTTCCTGCTCTCCCTCTCAGATGTGAACTGGCTTATATTTTATGTGGTTGGTTTGATCACATCATTAGAAACAGGTGTGAACAATTTTGAGTCACTGTGTGTAAATGATGACAGTTGTGTTTAACATTGCTGCTTGTGTTTACCATTTTGCAAGTGCATCACATTGCAAAATGTGTTTTAGTGAGTGAGAATGTATTTAGGTAAAAGGGAAAAGATTACATGAGATTTGCAGATGGTGTCTAACTCTAAGGTTTTGCAAAACGAGTGATTTATTTGACAAATTGGTTTAGGCCTTTTGGTTCAGAGAATAGGGTTTAGTGTTTTAGCAATTGTGAAAAGCTGTAATATCATGATTCTAACATCAAACACTGTAAACCAGAAACACACAAAAATAAATGATGAATCCGTACACATTCGTTCATGCTGATTGTAAGGAAAAATCGTCAATGCATCATGGATTTAATACAGTAAAATGTGTTCCTAAGATTTGAGAACACGATTCTCCTGATAAACGCATCAAATCAGCCAAAATGCAACCCATGTGACAATAGTAACTGAAAACTAATTTTATTTTTTTTTATTTATTTTTTTTAAGTTATCTTGCACTAACTAGCAATGATAAAGGGAACTTTGTGCCAAATGTTTGCAGACACAAAATCTGACGTAAAATACTGAATCTTCATCAATAGCTATGTTTCTATCCAAAGTTGCAATTTTAACTTATGCACAAAATTCTAAAATGGCATAAAACATATTACAACATATTAAAGCAGGGTTTGCTGCCGAACACTGTGAGTATGTGTTAGAAATCAGGAATGGTGAGAGAACATTGCTTGGTACGTTTTTTTATCTTCAGACCAAATTTTGGTCTTCAGTCAACAAAGTTTAAATCCCGTCTGGCTAGAGCGCTTTCCATAATGTTCATGCTTTAGGTCAGTAGGCGGAGAGTAGGCGGTCTTTAGTGGCTTTTCAACTACCTCTGGAAGTGGTCGAAATGTGGACAAGATTCAAAAGATTTTAGACTCCGTTTACACCTGTATTTATCGCCGTCCACTTGTGATCCGATTGACCAAAACGCATCTTAATACCAGCTGTAAACAGGTATTGGCCTCGTTTCGGAAAAAGTGGTATCGGTGCATCCCTACTAAAAGTGTTTCCATCGTAGTTTACGCGCATGTCTTCTTCATCGGATAAAAAAATCTATCCGCCTCAATTGATGCTCAGTACGTGCATCCTGGCATTTCCATCCGGTGTTTTTTTTTTTTTTTTTTATGCGATATTCCAAAATGTGCACAAAAATAGCTGGTTGAAAACAGCTATTGACATGTAACATCACAAACACAGAGATTTCAGAACAAACCATATTTGGGAGTTTCTGAAAAATTCTGTCTTCTACACAGTATCAAACTCTTATCCTAAAATATCAAATGTTTTATGAAATGTATAATGGTTTCACATAACATCTGTCTCCACTGGTGTTGCTCAACAACTTCAATTCTCATGATTGTATAAAGATGGAGAGATGAAGACACTAAAGGAATGCAACTGAAAATACAAGTTGTTCCTGTAGTTGATTAGGGTACCAAGATCATCAGTATGATTCCCAAAAATTAATCAACTTGAGAAAATATAAACCTTGAATGCAATCCAAGTCACTTTTGGATAATAAGCACCTGTCAAATGAATAAGTGTAAATATATAAAGTAAATAAAAACACACACCTGTTTAGCTCACGTTCAGTTTGGTTTGATCTGTACGGGCAGCTCAAGAAATCTGACAGCTCCTGCGTGAATCTCTTGAATTTTACACTGAGAGGGAAACAAAGACATTTAATTAAATGGTCAGTTCTCTGAAATATCAGGATCGCTGGTTGATCTTCATTTTCACGCACCTTTTGGCCGGTTTCATAATGGAAAACTTCTGTCTGAGTTTTGCGCAGTGCAGCTGCTGAAGCGTCTCTGTCATTGCATCTCTGAAAGAAAAAAAACATTGTATTTTTTTGCTGCTCATTGACTGTTTCTGGACTCTAAATGGTGATAAACCTGTAGCACACAATCTACTTTATTCTAGTTGCTCCTGTAGTTTCTGTCTTATGAGTTCTTCCTCACTCTTAAAAATAAAGAACAATTTCTTCTAGAACGTGTCAATGAAAATTATAACCCCAAATCTTCCACGAAATCAGATGATCGTTGATCCAGGAACACGTCCTTGTGTGAATTACAGCAACACAATACTCAAAAATGTCACTTTTTTTTTTTTTTTTTACCCCAAACTATATTATCACTAGGTCTTTATATAATGTTCAGGGCCGGATTAAGAACACATAGGGCCCTGGGGCTATAGCAAACCGGGGTCCCTTCATAGTAGCCTATCTTGGTGCTACAATGTTTTCTACCACAAAAATTATTAATCTTTTTTAAAAAATCTTTAATGCACATAGATAAAATGAGTATAGCCTATATATAGGCCTACTGATATTTTATTTTATTATTAGGCCTATATAGCTATAAATATTCCAGGCTGCAACACATTAACAGCATAAATGCATTAACACCAATGAGCTCAAAGCAAACAGGTTTCCAGAAAGAGCAACAACTTTTGAGCACAACTGCCTTAAGGAGTTTAATTTAATGAATGCACATTTTACCAAGGGAACCCTGCCAAAAAAAAAAACGTTTTACCCCCTAGAACGTGATTTTTATCGGGGGACAAAAACATGACGGGGTGTATGTGACGGGGTGGTAAATTTCATCCCAAAATGTCCGCAAATCTCCCATGTGGTCAAGTTTCTCACCTAGCATACATGCATTCAATCTGAAATATAATTTTCTTTGTATTAATAATGTAAAAAAATGAATAAAAAACTGTTTTCCCTATCTATTTTGCGTGATGGGGTGGTAGGTTTGAGCTTGACGGGCCCTGCCTAACATGAAAAAGGAACAAATAAACAATGTAAAAAAAAAAAAAAAAAAATGTACATAGTTTCCTGCTTTTGTTCTTGGTGGCTATAAGGCTCAAATGATGTCACTTCAGCTTTGTGATGTCATTTAAAGGAACAATGCATTATTTATAGATAAAACAAGTTAGCGTGACGGGGTGGTAAGTCAAACTGAGGGACGCGCACAAATCATAAAATATTTACAAAAAAAATTAAGGTTTATTGTGAATGAATATATCTTATGTAAACAGGGACACACATATAATCCTGAAAATAGTATATGTTATATAACTTATTTGGTGATATTTTAGATGCAAATGTCATGTTGGGTTAACACGGACATGTGAAATTGGCTATGTAATGATGAAAAATGATTAAAGGGGGGGGGTAACACACACAGTTTCTGCCAATCTCATGTTAATCTTGAGTACATATAGAGTAACAATGCATCCTTCATATCTCCGAAAAGTCTTTAGTTTTGTCATATTTAAAAAAGATACGCTAAACCGAGTCTTTCCGGAAAAAGCCGAGATCCTGGAGGCGTATCTGCCGTCAGTGCTCTGTTCCCTTAACGCTGGGTTCTTTGGGAAGCTGAAAAAGGTAATCTTTCCCTCACAACCAAAAACACACTCCTTTGGTGACAGGAGCTGTATCATTTCTGAGGCTTCGTCCTTCGGAGGTCGCATTTGAATGCTGAATACTTCATCAAGGATGTCATATTTAAGAAAAATAACCATAATAAAATTGACTGATATTCATTGTGAGGTGTAAAATACTGTAATTTCTTTCTTGCGTTGCAATCTAACAGTTGTTTTTTTAAATGAGACCGATGATGTATGCAGCCTTCAAAGGGTGCAGCCCCTGAATTGGGACACAGCCATTGGTGAAAAATCTCTCGGCTTCCGTATCCCGAACGAAACGCGTTGATGGGCGAGCTCTTGCTCTTGCTCTGGGTGATGTGTGTGTGCACACTTATCAGGGAGAAGTGTCTATACAAGGCATTCCGGTCTCTTTTGACGTCATACAGGACTCACTTGAAAAAACCCCTCCGAAACCTGTACCAAAACCGGAAGTAGTCATTTGGCACAGAAATACTCAATCATACATCCAACTCGTGTTTTGAAACTTTGGCCATGTTTAGCATGAGAATCCAACTCTTCAACAGTGTAAATAAGTCAGAATGCATGAAATAGCATTACACCCCCCTTTAAAAACAGTATGCTAATCTTCAAAAAAAGCATTTTATCATATATCATGTTTAAAAGAACACTTGAATTAATAACTTTAAGCTTTGGAAACAGACTTTGGGACATTTTTTGTGCCTTATGCATCTGATCAAACGTTGCGGACCCAAATGGCACCCATTTCGTAGAATGACTCTGCTAATGGAGAACTAGAACTAGTAATGAAGGAACGTTGAGTCCCTTTATTGTATTATGGTATTATGAGAGAGAGATCGACTAAACGAGTACCTGCATCTGATAAGCATTCGTTCTACAGGTCGATGCCCATAATATTATATCCATTATAAAAAAAATCAGTTTGAATGTCCGCAGAGGAACATGACATCTTTGTTTTTGTCCGTTTAAAAGTTCCCACAGAGCTAAAACAACTTCCTTGTTCTGACTCACTCATAAAGAGAGTCTTTGCCACCATCTAATGTCGTAATAATGTAACTTCACTGATACTATTGACGGACCCTTTCTCAATACCAAATATGGCATATTATTTATATAAAATATTTATTTAAATTAACAAAGATAGCCATTATAAAAGACATAAACACAAGCAAACACTTCAGTCAAATGTACAAAAGTAGCACTCCAGTACAGGATTTAAGTTAAATAGCTTATAAAGTTATATGAAATTTAATTTTCCCCTTAACCCAAATCGTTAATCCCCTTAACCACTATCTACATAAGAGCCAGCGGCAAATACCCGAATGACTGGCCGAGATTAAGCTGTTCTCTGCGGGTACTTGAGCGCTGACGGCCTGGGGCTCGCTCATCTGCGAAAGCGTCAAAACAAGTAGTAAAAATAGGTGCCATGTTAATATACGAGTCTAAATAACTACATTCTTGAAAAATACATTTCATGACAGAACTACTTAGTATTTATAAAAAAAATAAAAAAAAAACATGGTAGATTTGCTCGACCTCAAAAATGGTTTTACAAAAACTAAATAAATAAAAAATGTTACTGCATGTCAACTACCCAACTATATTATCGTCCAGCTCTAATCTGCTAAATGCGACTAGAAGGCATGAAGATATTAAGATATTATAAACATTAACATCATGATTTGCTTTGAAACAATGTGTATTGTGAAAACATTTGACTCGATTTAATTAGCACATTATCACACTTGTGGAATTATGTGTACAGAAACGCAGCAAATGTTTAAACATCATATTTTCACTGCAGTAAATCGAAAGATTTGAGCTCAAACTTTACGATGTGCCGCTAAACAATATTTTCTCTGATTCTCTGATTCCAGTTCTGAACAACTTTACTCTCCTAATAAATCGAAAACATTTCTATTCTGAGTAAAGTTATAATGTCGTTTCAACCTAAAAATGACATTTAAATAGCCTAATACAATCCTCAGAAAACAATTGAACAACTTCATGATGCACAGTATACTAGTGTCAACAATTAGGATAAAAACCCTCACTCATTAAGACGTATAAACCATAAACTAGTCTTAGACTTTATTAGGTTTAGCCTACTTAAAATCCCGCAACACGGAGCCCGATTTAAATGTATTTAAATAGCGATTATTGAATATTGAGATAAAAGCGCTCACCTGGACGAGTGTGTGTTGGTTGTGTAGTAAAACATCACACACACACCCTCAAAGATGATCAGGACCACCAGCAGCCTGAAGATCCACTGGAGAGACACCGATTCCATCAGAGAGACACGTGCATGAGTGTGAGTGTGTGTTTGCGGGGTTAAAGACGACACACACACACACACACACATATATATATATTCAACCCCGCCCCTCTCAAAACTCACTTGGAGCACACTGTGCGATTTATAATAGTCCTTACGATTGTTGCTTGAAAATGCTGGGTTGTTTCAATCCAAATATGAACAAACCAAACCGTTGGTTTAAATTTTTAAATTATATTTTAAGCCTAATGGTTGGGAAATTTAAACTTAGCAAAAGGTAGGGCAAAGAGACGAAATCTCCTGTGACAACTTTCACTTTGCATATCATCAAGAACACAACCCTGCAGAAAGCAAATAAATGTCATTATGGCTGTTTTCCAATATGTTTACACGGCTTTTTAAAAATGCTGGGTGCCGTTGTTTGACATGCGTTTGACCAATCAACATACACTTACGTCACTGATAGTTCCTATAGTGCTGGTTTAGACCCTACTCTGAAATAGGAGCTAATTTAGTTCCCACCAAAAGGAGTTCCTAGAACTAAAATCGTTCCTAGTTCCTGCGGTGCGAACACGGCAAAATCCGGGTAATTCAGCCAATAGTTCTAGGAACTATGAAAAGGTTCCTCTGGTGCGAAAGCCCCTAATAAGATCTGTGGAAGAGCCCTAAAAACACAGAGACAACAAGGAACGTTTGTAAAGCGGTGCAAACACACTTTACTCCTAATTCACAAGTGTGTGTGAGTGATAGCCTATTTTATGTGTGATATTATCTTTATGCATCTATGAGACTCCGCAGAATTTGAATATACTCTATTGTTGTTTGACTCAGAATGCAGGCTTTTCCAGTGGTTTTCAAATAGGTGCCCTGGGAAATTCTACACCTTTTCAAGAATCGTACCGAATACCAATTATGAAACAAGATCAGCTGTTGCTGTTCAGATGCTGTTTAGAAGCGCTTGTGCGGTTCTTGTTTAATAATCGAAAAGAAATTACCCAGGGGTTTTCAAACCTGTTTGAAAACCACTGCAATAGCCTGCATTCTGAGTCAAACAACAATAGAGTTTAATGAGTATATGGAGTCTTAATATCCGTTTGGTCGATCGGATCACAAGTAGACGAGGGAGACACATTCACGTTTCCACCTGGTATTTTAATTCGTCTCTTTTGTCCACTTTCAACCACTTCTGTCCTGATTTCTTCGAGGAGAGGATCTATGGGCGGGTAAATTTATGTTTTTTTTTTTTTTTTGATCTTTCGATCTAATGGACAAAATAAGCTTGTGCAATGTGCACGGAAAAATATACGGAGAGTAGTGTTGTCAGAAGTACCGGTACTGAAATTTTGAAAATGTGACGATACCAGCATTTCTGTACCGAGAGAGAATCCGGGTATATTCGGTACCCACTGATAGGGCTGTGCCAGGATTTTATGTGAATATGACACGAGTGAAGCACAAAGCTTTGTTTACAGAAGAAATAGGCTAGCAATTAAATGTGACATCGCAGCCATGGAAACATTTTGGTTCATGCCGTATTCTGTTTTGCGAATCGCGGATCTGGTCACCTGATTATCAGAGAATTTAACAATATTCCATTAGTTATTCCACTGAACATGGAATCTCAAATCTTCACTCACGCAGGGGATTATAAACGTTTCTTCCTTTGGTTCGCTTTTAATTAGGCCTATTATATTCGCATTCTTTACTGTGGTAAAGTAGAAAAAACACTGCAGGACAGAAACCTTTCTGCTTGCACGTCAGTTTATATTTAACTCAGTTTGCGCGTGTTATTAGACTTGATAAAGCCGTCAAGTTTATTTGTATAGCGCGTTTCACACACGCCGGTGATATTTAGTTTCGCTTTCTCTGGCAGCGCAAAATCAAACATAGCCTGAATGTCTGAAGATAAAACGCGCTCTTCAGACCTTTTACAACAAGTGTCAGTTGTTTGGAGAAAACATAAAGATATTATTAACGAGAAATGGTCTCTTTCCTGATCGTGTCCCACATCCCTCTCAAAGCGCAGAGTGGCTATATGACGCATCTTTGTGTGGAAATAAAAAACGAATGTTTTTTAGAATAATACTTAACTTTCTTATTATTTAGGTTACCATTATTTACTGATATTTATTTCATAGTTTTACAGGCTGTAGTGTGTCGTTTCACTGAAGGAATAGCTAAAATAAACACGCACGTCTGTTTCAAAATGGATGTTTGATTTTTGTTTATTTATTTTTTTTATATTTCAAAATATAAAAAACACATATATATACACACACAAACATACACACACACGCTCCAAATATTTATATGTATGATTACCATCATATTTAATATGTTTTTAAAAATAGGCTAGTTAAATAAAATAGTAAAATAGTTCCAACAGATTTTCCTGTGGTACCGAAATTGGTACCAAGAACCGTAAAATTTCACTAGTATTGGTACCGACTACTGGAATTTTGGTACCGTGACAACACTAACGAAGAGCATCAGCTTTCATTTCTGCTCTGACAGCCGTAAGACCAGCCGAATGCTGTGAGCGTTTGTTAGAAATCAGGAATGATGAGAGAACACTGTGCTTGGTACGTTTTTCATCTTCAAACCAAACTTGGGTCTTCAGCCGACAAAGTTTAAATCTCGTCTGGCTAGAGCGCTTCCCATAATGTTTACGCGGAAAGTAGGCAGTCTTTAGTGGCTGTTCAAACGCATTCGACCACATGAGCGTTTACACTATGGAAGCAATCCGGTCGAATGGGTTTTCGACTACCTCTGGAAGTGGTCGAAAGTGGACAAGCTCAAAACATTTTACACCCCGTTTACACCTGTATTTAGCACAGTTGTGATCAGATCGACCAAAGCTTGGATGCGTCAGGATATTTATTAATATTTCTCCGACTGTATTCATCAGAAAGAAGAAAGTCATATACACCTAGGATGGCTTGAGGGTGAGTAAAGCTTGGGGTGATTTTCATTTGAAAGTGAACTAATCGCAGTCGTGCATACACAGTTGCATTTCAGCCACCTCTAACCAAATCTCACAAAGAAAAACACTGTAAAAGAAGATTTGTTTTTTAGATGAACATTTTACAATTCATTGTGTTACTTGCTGGTTCTTTGTAATTGTTTGTGAAATTTACTAGCAATTTTTGAGTAAAAAAATTGTTTCAAAGTAAATCCGACCTTTTATTTTTTCAGTGAACGTGCTATTGCCATTAGCATTATTACAAGCTTGTTTCATGGTTGCCACAGAAAGAAAGAAACAGAGGAGATGTGATTCAGTATTTTCTCCAGCTCGCATCTCGCCTCTCCACAGGGACGCGCTTTCGAGTGGATGCCTTGTGAAGGACAGGCGTGTCCTTGACTCTCTTCCAGGGTATTTTCCAGCCACAACGTTAAAGGGATAGTTCACCCAAAAATGATCCCATGACTCTCTTCTTTCAGACGAACACAATCAGAGATCTATTTAAATAATACCCTTAGTCCTCCAAGGTTTATAATGGTTGTGAATGGGATTTTGAAGCCAAAAATAATGCATCCATCCATAAAAAAAAAAGTAATCCATACGACTCCAAGGGGTCAGTAAAGGCCTTCTAAAGCAAAGCGATGCATTTTGAAAGAAAAATATCCATATTTAAAACTTTATAAATTCAAATAACTAGCTTCCGGCGGACGACCGTACGCAGAATGCGCAAGTCGATTTGCGACAGAAGAGTATCCTTTGACCTGACGCACAACGTAATGACGAACACGGAGGCGCAGAGGATAGAGCAAAACAAATCACCGGTCACGGATTCTAAGTCTAAAACAATAATTTTTAAAGAGAAATTTCGGAGGATTTCAATACAAGAGAAGAGGAGGTTAAATTTGTAGCACAGCTACAGCTTGTTTGAACAGCGAGAGGCGTCTAACACCGTGTCTACACCAGACGCGACTTTTTTCGCGTCGCATCGCGCCAAGTTGTCTACACCGAACGCGACAAGACGATCGTTGGAAAGCACTTGGACTACGTCAGAAATAGAACGGGGAATCCATTTACTGTCGGGAATTTGTCGCGTCACGTCCGGTGTAGACACGGTGTAAGCTTACAATACTCCTACATCCTGCGTCATACATTGCGTCAGAGGATTACTTTGTTCAAGTCGACTTGCACATTCTGCGTACGGTCATCTGCTGTGGAAGCTAGTTATTTGAATTTATAAAGTTGTAAATATGGATATTTTCTTACAAAAACGCATCGCTTCGCTTCAGAAGGCCTTTATTAACCCCCTGGAGTCATATGGATTACTTTTTTTTAATTGATGGATGCATTATTTTTGGCTTCAAAACCATTCACAACCATTTTAAACCTTGGAGGACTAAGGGTATTTTTAAATATATTTCCGATTGTGTTCGTCTGAAAGAAGATAGTCATATACACCTAGGATGGCTTGAGGGTGAGTAAATCATGGGATAATTTTCATTTTTGGGTGAACTATCCCTTTAAATTGGCCTGGCGACAGCGGAGTTGACAGCAATGAATTTAATGATTGTTACGTGGCATTAATAATCATTGGCATGTTCGGATCTGTCTCCCGACCGCAGAGAAAACGCTCCCAGAGAGGGTGTAACATCTGACGCGCGTCTTTGTGCATGGGAGTGTCGTCAAGAGGCTCATTTGGAGACGCTCCAGGCATCCAAATTAGTGTATGAATTAGTGAAGAATGCGTTTGGATAGCGATCGACCTCATCAGAGGATTCTTACAAATATGATTTTGAAAACTTTTAAATCATTTCCCATTAAAGTTTCATTTTAATTACTTTAAATATCATGTGGTGTAGGCTAACCAAGTAAAAATGAATAACATATTTCCCATACTCATTGAATTCATGTGAGTTTACACATCTTAATAATTATTTTCGAAAATAAATTTAAATATATGTAACTCGAAAACATGCACGCCTAAACGATGATAAAATAAAAAAGAAAGCTATCATCAGACATTAAACAGCATATAAAAAAACTGCTTAACGCTTAATGAAATGTTGAACGACTCGGTGTTGATGGACTCGATCTACTCCATCTGTGTTTTGATCATCGTTCTGAATCCCATCTGGACGAAGTTACCACAACAAAAACGCGATTTTCTCAGGATTTTCTTCAAAATGTTGCTTTTTATTATTATTATTAAACTTACCCACATCTAAGTCTTGATAAAATATGCTGTTGTTTAAAAGCAGATGCTCTGTTTTATTCTTTTGATGTTTTGTATGTTCAGATATACAACAAAATATTCTGGGGTTCATGAAAGTTTTGTGAAAATGATCAGAAATGCTGCCGCTGGCTGGAAACGATTTCAAAAAACGCTGGCGGGGAAAGAGTTAATATGCTGTTTTACTGTTCATCGTGGAACAAAAATGGTGATTGTAAAGTTTTAATTCAATTTGTTCTGAAAATGTAATTCGTTGCATTACCAATAGGAGATCAAATTGCATTGTGGGATACATTTTCTCAAGCAGTGTCCTCAGGTTGTATATTGCACATTTGGAAAATGTAATAGATTATCTGAGATTTCTGCATATACAAACATGTATATGCTATAATACATAAATCCTACAGTCATAGTAAAAGGCTGTGCTTTTCTAAAGTCTTGTGAGCACAAATATAATCTCTGTTTGGAGATGCCGCCATCTTGTGTTGGAGAGGAATTATTACAGGCGCCGTCATGATAACTCGCTCTCATGTCAGTCCAAAGACTTTCTTTCTTCTGTGTAATATTTTTAAAATGACTTGGTGCTTTTTTACAGGTTTGGAACAAAATGAAGATGGAAATTATTGATGACAGAATTTACAATTTTGGCTGAGCTATCCCTTTAAGTGTAACGCAAGAATGTTTCTTGAGCAGCAAATCATCATATTAGAATGATTTCTGAAGGATCATGTGACACTGAAGACTGGAGTAATGATGCTGAAAATTCAGCTTTGATCACAGGAATAAATTACAGTTTACAATATATTCACATAGAAAACATCTGTTTTAAACTGTAATAATATTTCACTATTTTTACTGTATTTTTGATCAAATAAATGCAGCCTTGGTGAGCAGAAGACACTCTTTCAAAAACATTAACAAATCGTACCGACCCCAAACTTTTTAATTGTGCTGTATATTTATAGTTGTATTTTTTAAACCATCACTTTACACAACTAATGAATCCATGTCAATGTCTTATGAATGTGACTCACCAGAGCAGAAAGGTGCTTTACAAAGAAAATGTATTATTATTATATATTTGTCATACCATGGCACAGTATTCAAATCATATTACATGGTAATGTGGTACTAAATATGATCTTGCTCGTGTACCTTGGAAATTAGAAACAAAATATTCATTTAAAATGAATTGATTTATACAGTGGTGATTTGCTACTGTATGTGTGTTCAGTTTATCTATATTTCTCATGTTCTCTCTCTGTATATCTGTAAAATGTTCAGACGATTTTAAACTAGACCTTGACTTGTAATAGTTCACCCAAAAATGAAATTTCTGTCATTAATTTCTCTCCCTCATGTCGTTCCACACCCGTAAGACCTTCATTCATCTTCAGAACACAAATTAAGATATTTTTGATGAAATCCGAGAGGTATATGACTCGTCCATAGACAGCAATATAATCAACACTTTCAAGGTCCAGAAAGGTACTAAAGACATCGTTAAAACAGTCATGTGACTGCAGTGGTTCAACCTTAATGTTATGAAGAGACGAGAATACTTAAAACAAAACAAATAACGACAATATCCTCATTCTCTTACGCTGTTTACATTCAGCGCTTCCAGGGTCTACGTCAGAACGCCGACTCATTATTGGACACAATGATCACATGAGCAGCACGATGCATGCGTGTGATGCTGACGCAGGAGCAAGCCAACATTGTTCTAGAGGTTTATGTATATTTTAATCCAAAATAAATTTACCTATGGAGAAAAGGAAATACTATAAAAATAGTTTCAGTTATGACATTTTTTTTTTTTTTTTTTCATTTGATTTAGTCTGATTAGTTTTTATCAAATACAATGTGGTTTTTGGAGATCCAAATCTGGCAGCAACAGCACATTTTTCCGCTTGGAGGAGCAATTCACAGACAGCTTTCCCTGCGCATGAAATCCCCCATTTGCCAGCAAACCAATGAGAACGCAGAACAATGATGATGATACATAACAACATGGCGTAGGCGGCAAAGCTGCTGTGGATCAGCTTACCCGAAACACACCGTCACTGGCAAATAAATAAATGACAGTTGCATACATATTACCAACATTTTATTATTTAAGCTCTACATTACACCTTAAATGACAACGAGTTTATAGTAATATATAGCCTAGTGTTAATTCATTAGCAAGTCCACAAACTCATTCCCTCAAATGGCTTGGGTATGCAGAGCATTCGCAGCTCATATGGACGACACTAACCTGGTATAGTAGGGTACAATGGGGCTAAGCACTTGCCTTAGCACTTTCCAAAACATCCGCTTTTCAAGAGGCACGTGGAAATTTGGCTTTGACGCGATCGCGGGCAGCAGCACAAAGTTGATTCTGCACTAATTTGATTTAATATTTGATGTTTTTTAAAATGTTGTAGATTTAAGTAGCAAATGAGAATCGCTAAAATTATTGAGTATATTTTGAGACAAAGGTCTTCTTAATGAATTTTTGTTTTGTTCAAGTTAAAGCAACAATTTTTCAGTAACTGAAGAATATGTAAAAGTATTGTATTTGGGGTAAAAGGCGCCCCTGCTGTTGGGGTTAAAGGCACAATAATTAACATGATAATAACCGGCTGACTTTTCCATTTGTTGACATGCTATGGTTAGATTCAGATGCTAAATATCATATATTAAGTTGGGTGTCCATCTCATATTTATAATGAAACCATCATATTTAAAAAATATACAATAAAATATAATTGTTACTACTGTAAATCTACAACCCGAATTCCGGAAAAGTTGGGACGTTTTTTAAGTTTGAAAAAAAATGAAAACTAAAAGACTTTCAAATCACTTGAGCCAATATTTTATTCACAACAGAACATAGATAACATAACAAATGTTTAAACTGAGAAATTTTACACTTTTTTCCACTAAATGAGCTCATTTCAAATTTGCTCATTTTGTGTATAAAATTGTAAAATTTCTCCATTTAAACATTTATGTTATGGATGTTCTATTGTGAATAAAATATTGGCTCATGTGATTTGAAAGTCTTTTAGTTTTCATTTTATTCAAATTTAAAAAAACGTCCCAACTTTTCCGGAATTCAGGTTGTATATTAAATTATTATGGGATGTCCTTCAGTGCTTTCAGAATCTTTACTTTTTAAAATAATTTTGTTTCTATATTTTTAAAATATATTTCTATATTAACATATTTTAATGACAGTATATTTATTGAACTAAATTGATTCTTTTATTTGTCAAAATAAACAGAAAATAGTACAAACTTTGCTAAAGTGATTCTTTTGAACAAGTATTAACTTGACATTATTAAAAACATTATTTTAAGCTAAAGTATTTGTATCAATACTGTGAGTCTTTTGCCCCATGCTGGTTTTACCCCGTGTGTCTGTGGGGTAAAAGGCCCCCCTCGCCACCTCATACATTTATAACTTTTAAACAAATAAACCACTTTTATGATTTATTTTCATAAAAAAAAAAAACATGTTGCTTCATAAATATATATTTTTTTCTGCAATCATACACTATGGGAGTAGTGAAAAGCACATTTTTCTTTAGATGTGTCTTTAGCCCCATTTTACCCTATATATAATATAGTAGTATAGATCTGGGGTTCCCAATCACATTCCTGGAGCCTCCCCAACACTGCATGTTTTCATTTCTCCTTAATCAAACACCTGGTTCAGATCATCAGCTCATTAGTCGAGACTCCAAGACCTGAAATGGATGTGTCAGACAAAGAAAAATGTGCAGTGTTGGGGAGGCTCCAGGAATGTGTTTGGGAACCCCTGGTATAGATGATTGAATGTTTGTTTGCTTTGGTGTTGCCACCCCTCACAGTCCTCATGCCACCCTATAAATGATTTTCTAGATCCGCCCCTGGTGAGGAGCAGGGCTGCAGGTGTAGTGTCAGCGCCCCCTGGCTGTGGAGCTGCAGCAGCCGCACAAACTCCTCTGGCATCTTGTGCTTGCGGCGGTTCAGAGTCACCTGGTCGTAATAATGGTACGGAACCGGTTGCTCCTGCAGGTCGCTATCAAATGGCCAGAATCCGTAAACGTGCACGTGCTCACACAGTTCCAGCGCCGTACTGATTAACATAAACCCCGTGGAGAGCCGCGCCTCCTGCAGGCCACGCCTCTTCCAGAAACGGTCCAGTGTCTGCAGGTAAGAGGGGCTGAAGAACACCAACGGCTGCTGAGGTCTTATTGGATGGAGGACTTTGAGAGCTTTGATTGACACAGACGTGCAGAACGTGTAGGCAAAGGGAGCAATAATGAGGGGGGTGTTTCCGTACACACTGACCCGCTCCACCAACAGATCCGGATTCTTCTCCAGGTTTATGTATCTACAGACACACAGTTTTTAAGAAACACTACAGACAGAACAACGACTAGATGATCATATACTGTATGTGTATGCCAGGGAAAATACATCTCTGTTCCCTTTTTTTTATTTATTTGGTAGGGGTAGGCCTATCAATTTACAAGGTTTTATATATGGAGTTAACTAGTTAACTGAGGTTCGGGAACGGGGCCACGCCTCAACCAATCACCTGACTTCTCAAAACCTTCTTATATTGGGCTGCCCCCTACAGTATTGTTTGTCTCGTTTTCTCAAAGTTCTCTCATTATGAATTCAGAGATACGAATTAACTCACCTGATTCAGATGACAATCCATTCGATTTCAATTCTACCCTGTCGAGGATCATCTCTCATCATTCCAATCAAAGTCATACTTCCCAACGCTTGCGCTCCGTCATGCACATTCCTCAGCCCCACGAGCATTCTCATCCAAAACTATCTCTAGAAAACTCTCCAACTCCGACTCATTCCCAGGCTCCCTCTTCTCTGTCATCTATGACGTCACGAGACATTCTCCTCCACAACAGCCCCAGACTGCAGCTCCCCCTAGCAGCATCCAAGCTGTATTTCCACCAGCACTCACTCCATCCAATCTTTCTCTAATAATTTCATCATTCTTTTCTTCTCTATGTTCACATTTTGCTCAGAAACCTCTCTCAAATACACTATATTGCCAAAAGTTTTGGGATGCCTGCCTTTATGTGCACATGAACTTTAATGACATCCCATTCTTAATCCGTAGGGTTTAACATGGAGTTGGCCCACCCTTTGCAGCTATAACAGCCTCAACTCTTCTGGGAAGGCTTTCCACAAGGTTTAGGAGTGTGTTTATGGGAATTTTTGACCATTCTTCTAGAAGCGCATTTGTGAGGTCAGGCAGTGATGTTGGCGAGAAGGCCTGGCTCACAGTCTCCGCTCTAATTCATCCCAAAGGTGTTCTATCGGGTTGAGGTCAGGACTCTGTGCAGGCCAGTCAAGTTCCTCCACACCAAACTCGCTCATCCATGTCTTTATGGACCTTGCTTTGTGCACTGGTGCGCAGTCATGTTGGAACAGGAAGGGGCCATCCCCAAACTGTTCCCACAAAGTTGGGAGCATGAAATTGTCCAAAATGTCTTGGTATGCTGAAGCATTAAGAGTTCCTTTCACTGGAACTAAGGGTCAAGCCCAACCCCTGAAAAACAACCCCACACCATAATCCAATCCTCATAATCCCCACCAAACTTTACACTTGGCACAATGCAGTCAGGCAAGTACCGTTCTCCTGGCAACCGCCAAACCCAGACTCGTCCATCGGATTGCCAGACAGAGAAGCGTGATTGGTCACTCCAGAGAACACGTCTCCACTGCTCTAGAGTCCAGTGGCGGCGTGCTTTACACCACTGCATCCGACGCTTTGCATTGCACTTGGTGATGTAAGGCTTGGATGCAGCTGCTCGGCCATGGAAACCCATTCCATGAAGCTCTCTACGCACTGTTCTTGAGCTAATCTGAAGGCCACACAAGGTTTGGAGGTCTGTAGCTATAGACTCTGCAGAAAGTTGGCGACTTCTGCGCACTGTGTGCCTCAGCATGCGCTGACCCCTCTCTGTGATTTTACGTGGCCTACCACTTCGTGGCTGAGTTGCTGTTGTTCCCAATTGCTTCTATTTTGTTATGACACCACTAACAGTTGACCGTGGAATATTTAGTAGTGAGGAAATTTCACGAATGGACTTATTGCACAGGTGGCAACCTATCACGGTACCATGCTTGAATTCACTGAGCTCCTGAGAGCGACCCATTCTTTCACAAATGTTTGTAGAAGCTGTGGTCACATTAGACTTTGGGCCTGCAAAATTCTTCTGACATTGCAACGGGAGTGATATTAATTTTATAAACATGAATTCAATATTTAACAAATAGTAATACAATCAAAATGTAAAATATACAATCTACTCAAACTTTTCGCATGAGCTTGCGTTTGAAGTCTGACGCATTTGCTTGCGTACAATTGGAAATCATTGGAACGAAAAGCTCCTTAACTCTTCAGTCCAGATACCTCATCCAGCGCCCCAAAGAATTCTCCCTCATGCGGGCAATCTGGACTCTGTCAACCTCCATTTCTATTTTCAACCAGTCTATCCTTTTCCCCATCCCTCCCCCAACCTCTCCTTCTCCCAACACCCTTACATCCTACCATCTAGCAACAACCCATATAACTTAGCCATAGCTGCGCCACCTACCCAGCCAGCTTCAGCAGTCCATCGCGTTCTCCTGTCTCAGCAGCTATATGCTGGCAGATTTTAGCTGGTAATTATATAGATCTAGCCTAGCTCATTCAGCTTTCAGATCTTTCTCAAATAATTCATTATACTTTTCTTCTCTATGCTCACACACACACATCCTTTCATCCCAACCTCCATTCCTCTACCCTTCCTTCAGCCATTCACAGCAATATGGCTCCGGTTTACACTGATATTTTCAAACCTATTTTCAACTGCTCAATCTCATAGCCGACTCAATTTTCAGAAATTCAGACTCTCGGCTCCAGAATCAGACAGTCCCGTTGTTTTCGACAACCATCTTTAGCTAACCCAGCAGATCAGAAATCTCAGTAACATTTCCCAAGAAGCCTTCCTTAATTGACTTGACCCGAGCTGTCTTTCAGCTTACTTAACTGACTGTAACTGTTTTAAAGGTTATCATGCCACCACAAACACCTTCTACTAACCACTGACCTACTTCGCATCCTCTCCCTACGCTCAAGCTATTTAGATTCCAAGTTCCCCCTTGCCTTTTTCAGCTTCCTACAATGTTCAGAATTTGCCCCTACTTCATCCTCATTCAATCTGTCTATCCATCTCTGAATCTCTGACATTTCTATCCACTCTCAAGACACTCTCATATTCACTCTTTGGAGACGCAAACAGAACAATTAGGAGCATCATACCCTATTTACATCTTCCATTTAAACTCCTTCCTCAGCCCATTCTAACCTACGTTTACTCCAGGCATGTTGCCTGAGCATCTCCCAAAGATCCGCTCTTTCTTAATGAAACCGGAAAACTGGCCACAAGATTCTGGTTTAGCAAGCGCATCTATCAAATCCTCCGTATCACCGGCATATCTCCAGAACACCACTCAATACATTCTTTCCGCATTGGAACAGTGACCTCAGCGGCCAGACGAGATGATCTGAATCTTCACAAGCATATCGCTCTTACATCCATAACAATATTAATGATCTGTCAATGATCTGTCTTGACTCTATCTGTCAAGGCAAGCCTACCTCAGCTCTTCCCAATCTTTGGGGGTCCTAATCACTCGGCCTACATTTAACTGAGATGATGCCCCACTCTGAGTCTCCTGGCCGCCACCACCATATGCCCGGTTCAACCTGATTACCATCCCTTTCCCCCTTCTTCTTCATCCTCTCCCTATTTATTCCTAACTTACTTTAATAAATAATTCTCCAACATTTATGGTTGTGGCGTGGTCCTTGCTTGTGAAGCTGACATTAATGGTCAAGTAATAATGAACAATATGTTTATAGCATTTAATAATCTTGTTTAATGTTTCTACATACATAACTGTTGTTATTTTGAAAATGAGTTAGTATGGTAATATTAGATTATGCATGCCAAACAAAGAGAAATGCATTTTGCATAAATAAAATCAAGCTTATTTTAGGACTATTACTGTAATCCAAAAAAAAAATGTTTAGGACACAAGATAGCAGTAGTTAGCAGATCAGTTTCCCAGTGTTCCCATTTTCATGCATTGTTTCTTTTGTTTTACAACCTGAAGGATGTCAAATCATAACCATAGAGTATAAACTATATTTAACCAGAATACATCTTTAAGAAATTTGCTATGACCTGAATGTAGTTAACTGAATCTGAATTATTTTCATTTGGAAACTGAGTATATAGGGATGCCAGTAATGACCAGTGAATGTGATTTGAGTAAAGGTGTAGTTAGTTATGATTTTATTTAGAAATAGAAATCATTAAAAACAAGAATCTGAGAGCTTAAACTGAATCTGAAAAGTCTTAATTTAAATGTTAATTAAAAACTGTGTTTATGATTGATGTGTGTGTGTGTGTGTGGGTGTGGGTGTGTGTGTTGTTTGTGAAAACTGACCGAATCTGGCTGGGGTTGACTGTTATCAGATCCGTCTTCAGCCCAACATCACTGTCATTAATTGCTGCCAAATTAAACCTGAATGAGAGAAAACATCATATTAACCGGAAGGAAAGATGAACACTGACAGATGTGTTGTGGTCAGTGAGGGAGCAAGGAATGATGGGATGTGTTTACCGTATGACGAAGTCTGCGCTGTCAATCTCACGTCCACAGCTGCTGTTTTTCAAAATCCCACCACTGCCGACCACAGCACACCGATCCAGACGCCGACCGGACCAGGGGATGTCCTGCACGCACACACACACACGTTTTCATGTTTTATAGGGACTTTCCATAGACTTGATGATTTTTGTACTGTACAAACTGTATATTATCACCCCTAACCCTAAACCTGCTATCACAGAAAACATTCTGCATTTTTACATGTTCAGAAAACATTACTTAGTATGATTTATTAGCTGTTTTCCTCATGGGGGCCAAAAAATGTTTCCACAAGAACAAGAATATTGCCATCTTTGTCATGCATGCACACACACACTGTCTCTCTCTCTCTCTCTCTCACACACACACACACACACACACAGTCACATACACACACTCACACACACACCTCGGGCAGCATACTGTGAAGTTCTGCAGTCATCTTGTATGTTTTTGTTGTGCTTGTTTCATATGGGATGGTTTGATTGACGGCTGTGTTGCGTTTGGTGAGGATGAATGATCCTGTGGCGTTACAACAAAACTGCAGCCTGATTCTGTCATAAACACACAGAGAGAGAAGAGTATATGAGGATTCATTTTACATGAGCAGCTTTATCAGTGTCATCTCTGTGAAAATGACCGCTTCAGTATTCAAAGATAGATTTATTGTTTGAACAGTTTTTAACAGCTCGTCTCTTTAAACTCTGTGACTCTGAACAATAATGACATGTTTTTTAGAAATCTGTTTTTCACAACTGCTAAGATTTTCTCACAAAATTGAATACAAAGCCAAATCTTCAAACTACATTCACAAAACCCCTGACTCTTCTGGCAAAATAAAACAATCGGCTCAAAACCATTTCACCTGTTCTCAAAATCAAACAATGCTTTCAGATCAAACACACATCAGTCAATATACACCGATCAGGCATAACATTATGAGCACTGACAGGTGAAGTGAATAACACTGAGTATCTCTTCATCACGGCATCTGTTAGTGGGTGGATATATTAGGCAGCAAGTGAACATTTTGTCCTCAAAGTTGATGTGTTAGAAGCAGGAAAAATGGGCAAGTGTAAGGATTTGAGCGAGTTTGACAAGGGCCAAATTGTGATGGTTAGATGACTGGGTCAGAGCATTTCCAAAACTGCAGCTCTTGTGGGGTGTTCCCGGTCTGCAGTGGTCAGTATCTATCAAAAGTGGTCCAAGGAAGGAACAGTGGTGAACCGACGACAGGGTCATGGGAGGCCAAGACTCATTGATGCACGTGGGGAGCGAAGGCTGGCCCGTTTGGTCCGATCAAATTGCTCAAGAAGTTAATGCTGGTTCTGATAGAAAGGTGTCAGAATACACAGTGCATCAGTTTGTTGCATATGGAGCTGCATAGCCGCAGACCAGTCAGGGTGCCCATGCTGACCCCTGTCCACCACCGAAAGCGATAACAGTGGGCACGTGAGCATCAGAACTGGACCACTGAGAAATGGAAGAAGGTGGCCTGGTCTGATGAATCATGTTTTCTTTTACATCACGTGGATGGCCGGGTGCGTGTGCGTCTCTTACTTGGGGAACACATGGCACCAGGATACACTATGGGAAGAAGGCAAGCCGGCGGAGGCAGTGTGATGCTTTGGGCAATGTTCTGCTGGAAAACCTTGGGTCCTGCCATCCATGTGGATGTTGTTTTGACACGTACCACCTACCCAAGCATTGTTGCAGACCATGTTGACCCTTTCATGGAAACGGTATTCCCTGGTGGCTATGGAGGCTCCACCTTGCAACTTACAGGACTTAAAGGATCTGCTGCTAACATGTTGGTGCCAGATACCACAGCACACCTTCAGGGGTCTAGAGGAGTCCATGCCTCGATGAGTCAGGGCTGTTTTGGCAGCAAAAGGAGGACCAACACAATATTAGGAAGGTGGTCATAATGTTATGCCTGATCGGTGTATAAACACTACAGATCATTCATTAGGCACTACATCCAAAAATGGAGAACAGCATCCAGAGAATGAAGTTACAAAAAAAATAAAAATATATTGTATACAGTAAATTAAATCTGCAATTATGTAAAAAATTAAAAGTATAGTGATCTAATATCTTATATAGTAATCGCAAATATTAAAGAGAAAATATTCTACACTGTATGTATGTTACATGCTGCTATGTATTATCCAAGGAACAAAGAACGGGACTGTCATGTTTATGGACTTTCAGTTTGTTTTCATCAGTTTTCTTTGTTCTTAGTTTGTCTGTCTTGACCTAGTTTCTCAGTTCGTTTGATTAGTCATTTCATTCACCTGTTGTCATTTAATTAGCTGATTTCCCTGGTGTATAAATACTTCCTGTCTGGTTCAGTTCTTTGTCGGTCATCGTCTATGTTAGTTGTGTTTAAGACACTTAGGCAGACGCTCACCACCTGAGGTGCAAGTCACAGGTAGTAAGTCTTTATGGAAGAGATATGACCGCACACTCACTTGAAAATATTTTACTTTATTGTACCAATAAAGTTAAATATTTGCAAGTTAGTGTGTGGTCCATGAAACTAAATCCCTCCTGTGCCATAGTCCAACTGAGGGGGGAGGGTAGGGGCTATGGCGGTGGAAGTAGAGCAGGCAAAGGGCGAAGGAGAGACCAAGGTGGCGATGACGGTGGGAGGAGACAGGAGCAGGAGTAGCCACGCGGGGACCCAGAGCGCAGCCAGGAGAATGGCCCACAGCAGAGTCGAGGAAGGGAGGAACCATGGTGGAGGCTTGGCTGTTGACACCAGGGGGACGATGGACAGAGATGGAAGCGATGGAAGTGGAGCCCTACACACAGATAAAGAGCCAGCGAGAGCGGGCAACACCGATGGTTCTGGAGGCCGAGCCGCATTAATGAGCATCCAAGGTGGAGCCAGGGTGCCTGAGGACCAAGGTGGAGCCGGAGGAAAGGCGAAGGGGTGAAGAGACGAAGCGCAGAGGATGGCTCGGAAGTCCGTGGTGCAGGCAAGAAGTCCTGAGGGATGAGGGAGCCTGGTGGAGCTGCAAGGACGATGGTATCTGGTGGAGCTGAGGGAGGGAAGAGCCAAGGGGGAGCCGACAGGTCAACAGGCCAAGGTGGAGTGACAGGATCAGCGACTGGAGGTGGAGCCGGGGGATCCACTTGCCTGGGCGATGCTGGAGAACTGAAGACTTGAGGCAAATCCACACAGTTGAGTGGTGTCAGATGAGAAGCCTAGGGGATGAATGGAACCAGCGAAGGTGGGGCTGAGGAACTGGCTGTTATAGGAAGAGGAGGCGGGAGAGGGAGGCTGGGCGGGAACTCTGGAGATGCAGGAGACTTTGAGCTGGGCAGAACCAGTGGGGATAGGAGAATCAAGGAGACATCCTCTTCCAAATCATCATAAAACTGTCCAGAGGTCAGGCACAACTTATCCTCAGTGGCAGGGGTGTTCCCACCATGCCCTCGTACTCCACAAGCAACCGGAAAATGTAACTTGCTCACGCACCTGGTCAGACTCCATCTAGTGCACGGGCTCCAGGACGAAGAGGGCCTTCGGCATTGGCTCGGGCTCCATGGCAGACTGGGCTCTGGATTTGGAGTGTGACTGGTGTCATCTATCTCTGTAGCACAGATAGTGAATGAAGCCCCTTAGTTCACCAGCACCCACTCCATAAACTCGGTAAATGTCCTTCGAGGACAGACTCCAGGCAGGCGTGCCTTAATTCACTCATTCAGGCTGGCATGGAAAAACACACAGAGGGAGCGATCAGGGAAATGTGTGAGGCCCGCCAGATCTACAAAGTCTCTTGTGTGGTCCTCGATGTCACGATTTTCCTCCTCTAAACAGAGGTCCACTATTCTACGTGCTGCCAGATCTAGCCTTGACAACACTCCACACTTTGCTCTTTCTCGTCCTCATCCTCTTACACGTACTCTTCCTCCTCTCACTCTCAGATCTGAACTAGCTTATATTTTATGTAGTTGGTTTGATCACATCATTAGAAACAGGTGTGAACAATTTTGAGTCATTGTGTGTAAACAATGACAACTTTGTTGTAATTGTGTTAAACACTGCTGCTTGTTTTTACCGTTTTGCAAGTGCATCACGTTGCAGAATGTGTTTAGAGTTTTGGAAAAAAAATTGCATGAGATTTGCAGATGGTGTCTAACTGCCTGAACTTATTTAAGGTTTTGCAAAACGAGTGATTTATTCGACAAATTGGTTTAGGCCTTTTGGTTCAGAGAATAGGGTTTAGTGTTTTAGCAATTGTGAAAAGCTGTAATATCATGATTCAAACACTGTAAACCAGATACACAAAAAGAAATGATGAATCTGTACACATTTGATCATGCTGCATCATGGATTTAATATAGTAAAATGTGTTCCTAAGACTTGAGAACATGATTCTCTTGATGAAAGCATCAAATCAGCCAAAATATTTACAGTCGACATTAAACTGTTTGCAACCCATGTGCCAATAGTAACTGTAAGCGAAAGTGATCGTACACTAACTAGGAAAGATAAAGGAACTTTGTTCCAAACAAAATCTGACGTAAAATATTGAATCTCCATCAATAGCTAATAGAGATGCACCGATACTAAATTTCTCCACCGATGCCGATAGCCGATTATTCAGAGTGATATCTGCCGATATCGATAACGATACCGATAGTTTGGGGGTTCTGCCTTTTATACATTCTTTTAAATTAATGATAATTTCATTATAATTAATAATTGATCATTATATATTTTTTAAAGAAATGCAAATAAAAACTTTATTCTTTCCATTTCATCAACTTATTTCAGAGTAACTGGTAAACTTAGGGATGCACCGATACCAGTATCGGTATCGGGTCTGATTCTGCGCTTGTGTACTCATACTGTATCACGCAGTGTGTACAGTACAGTGCTTGTGACAAAGAAACACAGGCAACAGAACAAACCGAGAGCAGAATGGATATATCAGAGAAGGATGTCTATGAAATAAATGTACAGAATTAATAGAATGTTTAACAAATTAAATATTTACGCCTATATAGCTTCTGTGCGCCAGCTGATAAACAAAACGTGGAGTGAATTTAGTGCGCAGCGACAAAGCTAAGCGAATCACCGACAAACGGAGCTTTCACACCAAACGCGAAACGATTGATTGCCTTCAGCTAATTCACACCTGCACAACAGGTCGCGCTGACCGAGAATATATTTTTCCTCATGTATGTAATAAGCTTGTGCAATTTACATATGAACGCGCCCGGAGACGACGGAGAGCATCAGCTTTCGTTTCTGCTCTGACAGCAGAAATCATTTTAAACCAACCTGAAAAGCACTACTTCATTTATATCTTTGTTCTATTGTATTTGTTTGTGCGATTTGTAACTGTATTAGTTGTTCTTATTTTATTACTGACTGTTTACTTGTCTTCAACAATGTTTTAAATTTACATTAATAAGGCTAGTAATTGTGATGTTTCACTAGTATCTGAACCACTGACCCAACTGGACTAGTAGAAAACAATCCTTAGCACTGAGCCCTGCTGAAGCAGCTCTAAATATGTGCTGTGCTATTAAATAAAAGACAAAATATGATAGAGCAATAGAAGGAACAATGAAAGTAACAGAAGCTTGTACAATACATTTTAACAGGCATAATTAAGCATGAAAAAAAAAAACCTGAAGGAAATATATATTTGCTAAACAAATTAAATCGACGAATATGATTCATATTCTTTTGGTTTATCTACCTAATATATTTAAAATTTTCAAATACAGATACAATACAGGTATCGGTATCAGCGAGTACCAAAAATGAAAGTGTCGGTATCGGTGCATCCCTACTATAAGTGTTTGCATTGTAGTTTACGCGCATGTCTTCTTATCGGATAAAAAAAAAATGTATCCGCATCAACTGAGCGATGCACATTTTTTGAATGTACGTGCATCCTGGCGTTTCCATCTGGTGTTTTTTTTATGCAATATTCCAAAATTTGCACAAAAATAGCTGGTTGGAAACAGCATGTAACATCACAAACACAGAGATTTCAGAAAAAAACATATTTGGGAGTTTCTAAAAATAAAAAATAAAAAAACAGTATCAAACTCTTTTATGTTTTATGAAATGTATAATGGTTTCACATAACATCTATCTCCACTGGTGCTGCTCAACAACTTCACTTCTCATGAGCATATAAAGATAAAGAGATGAAGACACTAAAGGAATGTGCAACTGAACATACAAGTTGATTTTGGTACCAAGATCATCAGTATGATTCCCGGGCAATTCATCAACTTGAGAAAATATAAACCTTGAATGCAATCCAAGTCAATTTAGGATAATAAGCACCTGTCAAATGCATAAGTGTGAATGTAGTCATTAAAAAAGCACACCTGTTTAGCTCACGTTCAGTTTGGTTTGATCTGTACGGGCAGCTCAAGAAATCTGACAGCTCCTGCGTGAATCTCTTGAATTTTATACTGAGAGGGAAACAAAGACATTTAATTAAATGGTCAGTTCTCTAAAATATCAGGATCGCTGGTTGATCTTCATTTTCACGCACCTTTTGGCCGGTTTGATAATGGAAAACTGGCGTCTGAGTTTTGCGCAGTGCAGCTGCTGAAGCGTCTCTGTCATTGCATCTCTGAAAGAAAAAAACACAAGTATTTTTTTGCTGCTCATTGACTGTTTCTGGACTCTAAATGGTGATAAACCTGTAGCACACGATCTACTTTATTCTAGTTGCTCCTGAAGGTTCTGTCTTATGAGTTCTTCCTCACTCTTAAAAATAAAGAACAATTTCTGCTAGAACGTGTCAATGAAAAATTATAACCCCAAATCTTCCACGAAATAAGATGATCGTTGATCCAGGAACACGTCCTTGTGTGAATTACAGCAACACACGTCACTTTTTTTTTTTTTTTTTTTACCCCAAACTATATTATCACTAGGTATTTCACAATATGGCGACCGAGACCGGAAGTAGGGAAGCGATACGTCCGGTCGCGCCGCCGCCTGCTACGATCACCATTCATTATTTAATGCACTGAGAATAGTTTGTTTTCTCTTAGTCATTACATTAATTTATTTGGCTATAAAGTAAGAATAGCAGACGTTGTCTGTTTTGTTGACCGTTTTGCATTTCAAGGCGGTTTAATAAAAAACCTTATTGTAAACAATGTGTGTATACTGGTTTAACTATACTTGTGAGGGCCAAATGTCCTCACTTATTCAGTGAAATATTATGATAACCGACTTGTGAGCACATTTACTGGTCCTCACTTGTTAAAAAGGCTTATAAATCAGACAAAACATGTTTTTTATTTAAATATAGCGTTGCAAGTTTCTATAAGTAGGTTTAGGGTAGGTTAGGTGATAGAAAATATTATTAACCTGATAGAAAATCAATTCAAGTCTAAACAATGTCCTCTGTGTGTGTGTGTGTGTGTGTGTGTGTGTGTGTTTGGACACTTCAGTCTCAATTATTGCAGGGAAAATGGTAATTAGGTCCAGGTGTTATAAGAAAGCATGAGGAGCCACATCAGCTTGAAGTAAATACATACTGGATTTAGCTAATGATGATGGTATGTTTTCTGCTAACCAGATGGTTTTACATATATTAGTTATCTATAGCAAAAGTAGATGGATAGTTTATTATTAACAGCACCCTCTAAGGTTAGGATTAATATAACATAGCACGTGATTAAAAATGCTTTTCTGTGCCTACAGACCTCTCTTTTATATTATAGTAATGGTCATTTTAACATGTATACAGTGTTTGTGGTATTTCAGGACCCCAAATTATGTTTGCTTAAATTAAAAAAAAGACACTTAACAACTAAGTTCACACTATTTTCACATTTTTCATCATCACTATGAATGAAATTGAGAAATGTCAATCTGTACAGTGAATTTGACTTGCAATATTACTATTTTATAACACTTATACAAAACTATTAAGGCAAATAAATAAATAAAAAACACCATACCACCTGCAGACTTAATACATAAATTAAGTGTGTGATATTACATGTTTAAAAACAAAATCACACTAAGAAATGTTCTAGCTGCAAACAGCAGGCCTGGCATATCAACCCGTTCTTCAAAACAGTTTTATTTTGACGACAGTTAACAAATACAATTAATGTACATTATGCATTATGTGCAAATCAGATTAGTGCAAGAAATACATGTTTTGTCACGACATCACATCAGCAAGCTAGTTCTATGAAGCAGCTTATGTGAGTTCTTCGCTGCTATGCTGCTTTGACGTTACTGTTCTTCCTTGTGGTGTCTTCATCCACCCCAATGCTTCACACCTTGGTGCCAGTCCAGATGGCAAAGTGGACCCAAATGAAGAAGCTCCCTATGGCCTGGTAGAAGTGCCCTGATGTGAAAGCCATTTGATAGGCGGGTGAGGAGGAGGAGGAGGATGCGACCAGCTGGTCCGGATGATGATACTGACTGGCTATTCAGTAGTGATGGGGAGTCGACTCCAAAAGAGTCGATTCCTCGACTCTGAATAGCCCCAGAGTCGGGGTCGACTCCAGCACAGGAATCGACTCTGTTGCTGTGTCCGAAACCGCTCACTTGTTTACTGATTCTCGAATCCATAGCCTATATAAAGTAAGGAGTGAACGAAATGAAGCGAGGAATTCGGACACTGACGAATCGCGTTAGAGAGCTGTCGCAGAAACTTTGTCACATACATTTATCCTACATGTAGCTTACTTTAGAAATAGATAACAGTCATAGTGACTTTAGTTTGTAAGTATACATATCTCCGTGCCAGCTTTAGTATTGATGGTACACTCAAAAAAATGATACGTTGGATTTACTTAATTTTTTTATGTCAACAGGTTCCACGTAACTTGGTTATGTTGCATTTAATTAACATTATTTATTTCAGTTAACTTAAATTTATTACATAAGGTTAACTCAATGCCATTTAGTTGAATCAGATTAACATTCTTAATTTTGTCCAAAACCATTAAGTTTAATTATCCAAAAAATCAATATCAAACAGAAATTAAAACAAGTAATCCAGTTTAATTGATTAGTTTATTTAGTGGATGCAACCTAACAAGAGTTAGCCAAAAGATGGTTTTATTCCATCTATGGCATGCCCAAAATAGTTGTTTTTATTATTAAAACAACTTTAATTGTTGTTAGCAAGTCCTCAACCCAAGCACATGTTCTACACTTCACCACAATGGTAACCCCAAAACTATTAACATAACAGAAACTTTTAAATGCCAACATAATAGAACAGTAAACATTAAAAAGTCTCTCCATTTTCTCATGTTGCTAAAAACTGCTTAAAATAACACTTTATTTCAACATTTACTCTCCCAGATCAGCCCCTTTGCAAAGCATGATGGGAAGTGAAAGTCCTGTTTGATCGAGTCCTGGTTGAGTTTACTTGATGTTATTTTAATATGAAAACAAAGTTAAGTCAAAAAGTAATCGTTTCATGTCAATTTAACATGAAGCAATTAAATTTGAACCAGAAACCTAATACAACGGTGTTGAATCAAAATAAGTTGTTTAAATAAAGTGAACAGCATCAAAAAATCATTTTTTTGAGTGTAGCTTATAATGCAATAAATATAGATTTGATTTTCCATGGTTAACCATGTTCATAATCAATAAACTAACCATACTTAATAAAAAAAACTCACATCAACAATAAACACATCAATAAGTGTACATTATTGTATGCATTTTTGTATGTATTGTATTAATTTTATTATCTTTAACTCTCCTGTCCAAGCACTTTTAAGACAATGATCATGTCTGTTTAGCGCCATCACCCGACCATTATAATGAGATGAATTTATTAAAGAATCACTTCTTTCTCGTTTATTTAATTCTGACATAATATTCGACCACAGATGTGTTTCGTGACTTTTCTCTCTGTAAAATTAGGTATCTGCAATTAGCTAGGTAGCAACATTGATACTCATCAAGTCATCGCTAAATTGGACTAATTTGGACAGTCTCGCTAAACGTGTGTTGTTTTAATGAGGGGATTTTAAGACTTCGCGTTGGGGAAAGATAAACTAATTAAGTGTGTAAGGCTGCCATCTTGCCTTATTTATAACCCTGTTTTGATGTGAAGTAAATGGAGTCGATTCCATCGACTCCTACAGTGGGAGTCGGGAGTCGGAGTCGACTCCAAAAAACCTGGAATCGAACACCCCTACTATTCAGCAAAGCTCGAGAGATGTTAAGGCTTCACTCCAGTTCTTCAAGCTCCTTTATTTTTTCCAAAGCCTCACAGAGAGCAACCTAATTAAAGAGAACAAAGAAATAAAACTTTTTAATATTTTGTGCTAAACATGACAATATATCATTAGAGGAAATTTCTGATGAAAAAAAACATTAATTCGCTAAATTACTATTACAGATTTATGCAGATATAGAACAGTTAGAACATCACTGTAAATTCTTTATTCACCCCAACAGCCTCACATGCTATTCTTTAAAAAAAAAAAAGAGCTCTGTATTTGTTTGTATTGTCTCCATTGTTGCAGATTTATTGATAACTAGAATTGTGTGCGTGAATGTTCCTGGTGTGGTGTTCCCAGCACTGCACTGTCTCCTTAATCAAACACACGATTCAGGTTATCAGCTCATTACTAGAGACTTCAAGACCTGAAATCGTGTGTTAGAGAAAGGAGACAGATAAATGTGCCGTATTGGAGGGCTCTGTACACTTGGTTGGGAACCAGTGAGCTAAGTCAGTTTAAATAGGGTCAGACAGCAGTAAAAATTAGCTGGGTTTTAAATCGTATTGGTCAGAACCCCGCAACACATTTCCCTTACTAAAATTCTCCACTGTTAGCGTAACTGCTACCATATGCTAGCCTATCTTACCATTTATATATATACAGCATAATATATTTTAAATATATTGTGAAATTTTATAGTCACCGTTCAGTTAATAATTATCTACTATTTTACTGTCTGTTAAGATGAGTTATACGTTACTCACCGGGAAATGTGGCTGTCGTAATCGCTGCATCAACACTTTCAACACCAGCTGCCCCTCAGTGTCGGGAGTAAATTCTCGTCGTTGGTAAAGTTGTAAAACGATAAACTTCTTCGAGTTTGAACATAGAGGCACAACAGAGGACTCACTACTGTTCTGCTAGCGCTTTTACTAGACCCGAAAAAGTTTTCCCTACTTCCAATTGTACACGTCACTTTGTGAAATAGGCCTATTAAGAACACAAATCGGGCTCCCTTCATAGTAGCCTATCTTGGTGCCACAATGTTTTCTACCACAAAAATAATTAATATTTAAAAAAGACAAATCTTCAACGCACAGAGATAAAATGAGTAGGCTATATATAAATATTCCAGGCTCCAACACATTAACAGCATAAATGCATTAACACCAAATATGAGGTCAAAGCAAACTTGTTTCCAGAAACGGCGACAAATTTTAAGCACAATTGCCTTAAGGAGTTAATTATTAGAAGATCTTCTTTCTGACTTTAGAAGAGGTGAATCATCACTGGGGAAAAATTCAGCCCATCCGCCCTCATGTTTCCCCATTAATGTTTTGCTGATGTTACCGCCTTTAAATAAGCAATATCACACGAGTAGCCATGCAATATGGCTGTTAAAAACAGTTCGACAGCACAAGTGTTTAAATAAATAAGAACAACAACAGAGTGTCTTTAAAAACCCTCTTTTGTGAGGAACTACTTCCTTCCGCCACGGATTCAAATCTCAAGTTTAGCAGTTGAGCCCAAGCCTCCCTTACTTTAATTTAGGTCAGCCGGAACCGGGAACACGTCCTATAACAGCAGATGTACTCATTACATCAGAATAAGAATGGCATCTGTTTACTTTCTTCGTATCTTGAATACGGAAGGCGGTCTGGCGGAAGCTAGATATTTTACTTCATAACTTGTTAAATATGGATTTTTTTTACACAAATGCATCGCTTCGCTTCAGAAGGCCTTTATTAACCCCCCGGAGCCGTGTGGAGTACGTTTATGATGGATGGATGTGGAGGGAAGCACTTTCTTCAGCTCATACTCGTTGGTCCCGTTCACTGCCATTATAAAGCTCGGATGCGTCAGGATATTTATTAATATTTCTCCGATTGTGTTCATCAGAAAGAAGAAAGTCATATACACCTAGGATGGCTTGAGGGTGAGTAAAGCTTGGGCTAATTTTCATTTGAAAGTGAACTAATCCTTTAAATATGTGACTTATATATAATCATAGCACCTATTTTACTTGTTTTGATGCTTTCGCAGATGCGAGCTCCAGGCCGTCAGCGCTCATGTACCCGCAGAGAACAGCTTCATCTCATTCGGGTATTTGCCGCTGGCTCTAATGTAGATAGTGGTTAAAAATATAATTAATTTGGGGTATATTAAACGGGCAATCTTTGGTCTTATTAATCTATTACTTGTTCCAAAGCAAAACGATTTGGGTTAAGGGGAAAATTTAATTTCATGTGTTAAATTTCATAAACTTTATATTTAGGTTATATATTTAACTTAAATCCTGTACTGGAGCGCTACTTTTGTAAATTTGACTGAAGTGTTATGCGTCAGGATATTTATTCATATTTCTCTGATTGTGTTCATCAGAAAGAAGAAAGTCATATACACATAGGATGGCTTGAGGGTGAGTAAAGCTTGGGCTAATTTTCAGCTGAAAGTGAACTAATCCTTTAAGAGTCTAAATAACTACATTCTCGAAAAATAAATTTCGTGGCATAACAGTAGTATTTAATAAATAATATGGTGGAATTATTTGTGCAGAAACAGCAAATGTTTAAACCTCATATTTTCACAGCAGTAAATCGAAAGATTAATTTGAAGAGCAGCTAGAGAGTGAAACACCTGCGTACAAACTAAACAATCTTATCTCTGATTCAGCGCCGATCTGGTTCTGAACAACTTTACTCTCATAACAAATAGAAAACATTTCTATTCTGATTAAAATTATAATGAGGTTTCAACCTAAAAATGACATTTAAATAATACAATTGTGTGTTTCTTAGACTCCTTAATTGAACAACTTCATGATGCAAAATATCATCCGAGTGTCATCAATTGGGATAAAAACCCTCACTCATTAAGACGTATAAACCATAAACTAGTCCTTAGAGTTTTTTAGGTATGGCCTACTTAAAATCCAGCAACACAGAGCCTGATTAAAATTTATTTAAATAGCGATTATTGAATTACAATTAATATTGAAATAAAAATGTTCACCTGGATGAGTGTGTGTTGGTTGTGTAGTAAAACATCACACACACACCCTGAAAGATGATCAGGACCACCAGCAGCCTGAAGATCCACTGGAGAGACACCGATTCCATCAGAGAGACACGTGCATGAGTGTGAGTGTGTGTGCGACTCAGGGGTTAAACACACACACACACACACACACAACTCCGCCCCTCTCAAAATTCACTGTGATTTATAATAGTCCTTTACGATTGTTGCTTGTCAGACTGTACGAACATGATCCTCATGTCACACTGTGGGATCTCCGCTGTCATTTATGTCAAGGGTGACCACCCGTTCCGCATTTTGCTGGACAGTCCCGAAATTGGGAGCTTTGTCCCGCGTCCCCCAAGACATAAGTAGTGTCCCGCATTTCAGTTATGTTTGTATTATTATTATTTTTTTTCCGTCTCCAATTTGCCAACGAATGTAAATAAATATTTACATCAAATAATAGTAGAGTTGCCCAGGGGTTTTCAAGTTTTCAAATTTTCACCCCTGACTCTTAATGCATCGTGTTTCCTTCTGGAGCATCAGTGAATGTTTGCAGCTTTTGTAATAGTTGTGTTTGAGTTGTCCTCAGTGTGAAAAGATGGATCTCAAAATCATACAGTCGCTGCTGGAAAGGGTTCAAATATGCAGAAGATGCTGGAAAACTGAAGAATCTGCAGGATCTGGAGGATTTTTCTGAAGAACAGAGCTCAGTTTAACTGCTCAGGACAAACAAGAGACTCATGAACAACCATCACAACACAAAAAAACAGTCGTGGATCATCCAGGTAACCACACACAGTATTAAGAATCAAGGGTATGTAAACTTTTGAATGGGGTCATTTTTATATTTTTTGTCTTGTGGATTTTATGTAAACAACTGTTATGTGAAATAGTTTATTAAGGACAGTACTAAATAAAAAATAACATGCAATTTTCATGATCCTTCTTATTTTGTTAAAATGATTAACATTTTTGCAGATTCTGCAAGCGGTATGTAAACTTTTGAGCTCAACTGTACCTCAATGAAATAAATTTTGAAATATAAAAAAAACAAATGCTCAAACGTCCATTTTGTAACAGAAGTGCATGTTTATTTTAGCTATTCCTTCAGTGAAACGACACACTACAGCCTGTAAAACTATGAAATAAATATCAGTAAATAATAGTAACCTAAATAATAAGAAAGTTAAGTATTATTCTAAAAAACATTCGTTTTTTTATTTCCACACAAAGATGCGTCATATAGCCGCTCTGCGCTTTGAGAGGGATGTGGGACACGAGCAGAAAAGAGACCATTTCTCTTTAATAATATCTTCATGTTATCTCCTGATGTTACAAGCAACTGACACTTGTTGTAAAAGGTCTGAAGAGCGCGTTTTATCTTCAGACATTCAGGCTATGTTTGATTTTGCGCTGCCAGAGAAAGTGAAAGTAAAAATCACCGGCGTGTGTGAAACGCGCTATTCAAATAAACTTGACGCGCTTTATAAAGTCTAATAACAAGCACAAACTGTGTTAAATAGAAATATTTTTTTCTACTTTACCACAGTAAAGAATGCGAATATAATAGGCCTAATTAAAAGCGAACCAAAGGAAGAAACGTTAGGTTCAGTTAGGTTCATTCAAGTGTCCCCATCAATTTCATTCTCTGTTAAAACAACAGGATTAAACAGGAGGATGTTATATCTGCTTAACTGTGAAAATGTCTGTTTTCTCCAAAGGGGACAGAGTGGGCATTTTTGTGAGATCAACCTTGAAATGTAGGGATGAACTCCTGGAAACTGTTTGCCATCAATCAATCAGCCACATCTTGGATTTTCCAGTGAATCAGCTCATTCTTCCTTCAGTCTATATTCAGAGAAAAATTGGAATTTATAAAACAATGTGTTATAAAATATGAATAAAAATAAACTATTTTCATTTTTACACAAAATTACCTTTTGTTATCTATGAAAATCACATTGGTTGTGTCCGAAACCATATACTTCCATAGGGAAAAAGCAGTAGGAGAGCAAATAAGTATGTCCGAATCCTTAGTATTCATAAAAGAGTAGGCGAGAATTACCTGAGTAACATACTAATCCTCGCGAGATTCGGAAGTGCGTAAACTAATAGTGGGTTTGAATATGCCTACTTACCTACTATATAGTAGGAGAAATCAGTACGTGAAAGGAGTAGTATGTCCGAAACCTCAGTATTCATAAAAGAGTAGGCGAGAAGTTCCCGGATGGCCAACAGCAACCTTCTGCTTTCCAGCTGAGTAGTTTAGCCCACTACACCACAAAAAGTAATAAAGCTACAACAAAAATTTTAAAAATATGAAATAAAATATGGCAAGAAACGGAATGCTTACATGAATTGTAAAACGTTTGAACCTGTTTAAATGTTTTACAGGTAGTCATGCTCATGGAGAGCAGGCACACAAATGTTTGGAGCAGACACAGCGGCAGCCAGATTGTCCCGCACATCTTCTCCCACTCTTGCTTCAAGGTTGTGGGGTTCAGAGAGGCCAACGACATGGTCTTCCTCATCCTCTGGATCAACAATGTCCCCATTAAGAAGAGCAGCAGTGAGGGACATGATGGACGGCAAAGACGAAGGTGTTCACGGTGGTCAGCCGTAGAATTGGCACAGCTGTGTTGAGATGTAGGATGTGGGGTTCACCGCCTGTAAATGCATGATTGTTAGAACAATAAGTTTGAACAAAGCTTTGTTTCATGTGTTGTTAACTTGTATATGTATTTATTTATTGTGATGGTTAATTTTATTCATTCTTTTACTATTTATTCATGTTTCCTATTGCTGTCAGTTAATAAAATATAATTATTTTATTAATTCATGCTTTAATTCATTGCTTGACTGAAAATTGAGATTCACTTTGGCTGCATTTGTATTCATGCATAGCTATGTCATATGACAAAATATTTTGCTTGTTTTACTAAAACATTATTTTCAGTAAAAAAAAAAAAGTAATATAATTAAGTGTTGGTCAGCATTTATCATTATTATTGTGTGTAAGTGTTGGGGTGTGCTAGCAATGCAATTTATTCTGGGGTAATCTTAATTTTTCGAGTATAAAATCAACAGTCTTCTCCAAAGGCGAGATCTTCGAGCAGCTGCCCGACTCTGAGGAAAACCGTTCTAGGTAGGGTTGTCGAGTTACTGGTGCTCTTAGGTGTTAGTGCACCTGTCACTCATACCTTTTTTTTTTTTCTCTCTTTTTTTTTTATTGCAGAACTTATAATTACATACAAGATCAAGATCAATGCCATGGTTGTATCTTTAACAATGAACAATCATAATGACAAAAAAAAAAAAAAAAAAATATCATGGGTTTGTGTACATCATAGTATGAGATTATATACACAGAAAAAAAAAAAGCACAATGACAAGGTTAAATATCTTTGAATAATTAATCATAATGCATCAAAAAAAAAAAAAAATGTTGTCATTTATAAGCCTGAGAGTGTTAAATTAAACAAGAAAAAGATTTTAGCCACTTTTGCTTGTGGATGAAAATTATTGGATATAAAATAAAGAAATTAACAACATATTCAAGAGATCGCGATTTTGGGTTTTTGTAATAAAATATCTTTAAAAATAAAACTGTTGGTCAGATTAGTAGAGTTAAAGGTGGATCGACCTGTAAGTTCAACTTTGAACCTTTTCAATAGTTAGAGGTTCATATTTGCTCTTTGAAGTTTTTTTATTGAGCTCCAAAGGTTTGATCCCTTCTAAAAGGGTAGATAACGGGTATCAATCTCAGACAGGTTTATTAAGTAGGTAAACGGAAACCCTACTTAAAGAGGTTGTTCCACATTATTATTAATCAAGTCACAGTTCTCATGCAATATGGGGAGAAGAAAGATCTTTCTGAAGATGAAAAGCATGAAATTGTGCAGTGTCTTGCAAATGGAATAAAAGAAATAATAAGCTATTTTGTGAAAACTGAACAGAGATTTTCGAATTGTCAAAAGATTTGTGAGTGATTTAGAGCACAGAAGAACTCAGTCAGATAAGGAAAGTTTCTGCCAAACAAATTAATTGTATTAGAAGGGCAGCTGTAAAAAAAAGAAAAGCCACTTTTGAGCAGCAAACAGGTATCTGAAGCTTCTGGAACCTCAAGAACCTCTCCATGCAGGCTGGCAGTCGTGCATACAGTTGCATTTCAGCCACTTCTAACCAAAGCTCACAAAGAGAAATGTTTACAGTAGATGTGATGTATATTCATTTCAGCGGTGACAAAGTTAAAGGCTTAGTTGGTAACACTTTGCAGTAAGGGTGCATTAATTCTTTAATAGAATAGAAACTTTATTAGTTGCTGATGCAGTAATCATTAATTAATGGTTTAGTTCTTCATGAGTCATACATTAACACATGATTATCTGTGCATTAGTTAAGCATGAATTAATGCATATTAGTGCACCCGTATTGTAAAGTGTTACCGGTTAGTTCACCCAAAAATGAAATTCTGTCATTAATTACTCACCCTCATGTCGTTCTACACACCTTCGTTCATCTTCAGAACACAAATTAAGATATTTTTGATGAAATCCGAGAGGTATATGACTCGTCCATAGACAGCAATATAATCAACACTTTCAAGGTCCAGAAAGGTACTAAAGACATCGTCGACGAGACTGCAGTGGTTCAACCTTAATGTTATGAAGAGACGAGAATACTTTTTGTGTGCAAAAACAAAACAAAAATAATTACTTTATTCAACAATATTTATTGAACAAATCTTACCCATAAGTCTTGATAAAAAAGAATGCATGAAGCTGAATAAAATGTTGTTCTTTCTTTTAATATACTGTATGTTCAGATATTCATACAACAAAATATTCTAGGGTTCATGAAAGTTTTGTGAAAATGATCAGAAATGCTGCCGCTGGCTGGAAACCATTTCAAAAAACGCTGGCGGGGAAAGAGTTAATATGCTGTTTTATCGTTCATCTTGGAACTAAAATGGTGATTGTAATGTTTTAATTCAATTTGTTCTGAAAATGTAATTCGTTGCATTACCAATGGGAGATCAAGCTGGGTCCATTGCATTGTGGGATACATTTTCTCAAGCAGTGTCATCAGGTTGTATATTGCACATTTGGCAAATGTAATAGAATATCTGAGAGTTTTCTGCATATACAAACATGTATGCAACATTAACATAAATCCTACAGTAATAGTAAGGCTGTGCTTTTCCAAAGTCTTGTGAACAATGTTGAGCACAAATATAATAAGTTTGTGTTGGAGAGGAATTATTACAGGCGCCGTATTTAAAGCAAAAATTCCCAGCAAAACGATCATTCTGTCATCATTAACGCGCTCTCATGTCAGTCCAAAGACTTTCTTTCTTCTGTGAAACACAAAGAAATATTTTTAAAATGACTTAGTGCTTTTTTACAGGTTTGGAACAAAATGAAGATGGAAATTATTGATGACAGAATTTACAATTTTGGGTGAACTATCCCTTTAAGTGTAACACAAGAGTGCATAAACAAGAAATGTTTCTTGAGCATCAAATCATCATATTAGAATGATTTCTAAAGGATCATGTGACACTGAAGACTGGAGTAATGATGCTGAAAATTCAGCTTTGATCACCGGAATTACATTTTACAATATTCAAATCATATCACATGGTAATGTAGTAGATATGATCTTGCTCGTGTACCTGGAAATTAAAAACAAAATATGAATTTAAAATGAATTGATTTATATAGTGGTGATTTGCTACTGTGTTTGTGTGTGTTTAGTTTATATTTATTCATGTTCCCTCTCTATAATCAAATACATGAAATGTTTAAATAATTGTTTTAATATCACCAATTTTACACCAAAATTGAGTACAATCACATGCCGAAATAAATATTTTTCTCCAAAATCTGACAAAACTTTCCTTTTGGGCCATCTTTAAAGGTACACCTGGTTCATAAATAAAATTTAAGCATGTTATATAGTTTTATAGTCGTTTTAGAAACAGTAGAAGTCTGTAATATCCATTACATATCTGAGCGTGTGCGCGCTCTCTCATAAATATACCTAAATGAATATATAAAACAGCCAATCAAAAGATGACCATCACAAATACTCAGTGTTCATCACGTCTGTGAGGAGCAGGGCTGCAGGTGTAGTGTCAGCGCCCCCTGGCTGTGGAGCTGCAGCAGCCGCACAAACTCCTCCGGCATCTTGTGCATGTAGGGGTGCGGCTTCAGCTGGTCGTAATAATGGTACGGAACCGGTTGCTCCTGAAGGTCGCTGCCGAACGGCCAGAATCCGTAAACGTGCACGTGCTCACACAGTTCCATCGCCGTACTGATTAACATAAACCCCGTGGAGAGCCGCACCTCCCGCAGGCCACGCCCCTTCCAGAAACGGTCCAGTGTCCGCAGGTAAGAGGGGCTGAAGAACACCACCGGCTGCTGAGGTCTGATTGGATGGAGGACTTTGAGCGTTTTGATTGACTGTGACGTGCAGAATGTGTAGGCAAAGGCGGGCATAATGAGGGAGGCGTTTCCGTACACACTAACCTTCTCCAACAACGGATCCGGATTCGTCCCCAGGTTTTTGAATCTACAGACACAAAGTTTTTAAGAAACACTTAAGTAGTCACTGACAGAACAGATGATCATATGTGTGTACGTCAGTAAAATACATCTCTAACACTTGCTACGTAATTTTTTGCTAGGCTACTTTAGGTCTCCTAAGGTTATAAGATATATATTCGAAATACTTTGGTAATTTCATGACTGCAACGTCATAGGTCCATCATTTCATTACCATCAAATTATAATTCTTTTAATGTTCTGATTACCAGAATTTGCTATTTAAAATGTGTAAGTAAAACGTCGGTCACAAAATTAAAATCTCATTTAAGATAAAACTGATTATTCACCAAGATATATGGACGATGCTCTTTAAATAATAGCCTATCAGAGCGTCACCTCCTATTTCATAACAATTTATGAAAATAACATTAGAAGAGTAAAATTAAAATATGGCCTGACAAAATTTTATCTGACAGCAGACAGGCCTACTGAATCACAACAACGCGTTTTTTTTTTTTTTTTAGGCACTTTATACTTAAACTGCATCTTACAGAGTTCGTTTTTCTGAGGTGAGACAAATTTACTTTGCAATAAAAGGCTTTTATAAAAATGTATGACAACAAAGTACGTGTAAAGGTTACATCTTTAGAAAACCGCTAAAACTTTATACTGGTGGCGGTTGAGTTACCATGGCACGTTCGCGCAAATTTAAGAGGACAGCAAAATCTCGTCAGTTAGCCAATATAATACAAACTCAACCACAACAGATTGGTTAAGTAACATTACCTACAGTCTACTTTAAGTACTTGTTAATATTTATGCCTCTGTGATTTGGCATCTTTCCTTAATCATCTGAAATGTCTGCTAGCAAATGTTACGCTAGCATAGCATATCTGTTTATAATAATGCTAAGCACGGAACGTTATAAATGCTTTCATTCATGTTTTGCTGTTATTATCAGTAGCGTGACCGTAAATCTCGGCGCTAGATTATGTTAAACATTATGTAAGCTTTATATTCTAATAATCCCTGAACACATGCAAACATACTTTTGGCAGAGGCTTAATGTCCTTGCTTTATTCAGCCTGAGGGTGGCGCTCTAACACATGAATAGAATACTATCTTAGGAATTGCCTTAATGTAGTGTTTATTGCCTCAGGATGTTGTTTTATAATATTACAAGTTGTAGAGGAATTCCCCTGAGGAAAAGAATGTCATGTCTATTCTCAGAACAAACAACAGAACTAGGCTATTCACATGAGCACACTTAAACTAAAGGATTTATATTTTCAGTAATTTGATGCGCTTCTCCACATAGGAAGAACAGACATACCAACTAGTTACTGACCTGATGCAGACTCATACGTAGCTGAAGCAGATGTATATCGCCTTGTTTTGGAGCGAGGTTTACGTAAGGTAACGTGAAAAGTTGGGCAGCCTGAAATCTGCCCCAATGGCTCTCAATTAGTGCGCTGCAGTTCCATTTTCCACCACAGATTAACTAGTAATAGTAAAATAGTGGGGCGCTTTATGCCGGCCACACACTACAAGATATTTGCGGCGATTTTCGACCGATTTCTCCCTTTCCGACAATCCTATTCGGACAGACTTCTGAGACAGCGCAACAGCTTAATGATTTACAGCAAAATGGAGCTTAGGTGATAACTAAGCAAATATTACTATATTACAAATATTACTAATACGACAATAGTAGGCTAATTTCTTGCTAGAAATTACACCAAGTGGAAAACATTGGTCAAAAACGTACATTTGCACACAAACTGGCCACCAACCGCAACTTTCAGATGCCTTTATTTTTTTAACTCAACTGTCACATAATGGAAAGCACAGGATTGTGGGATATCTAAGGCAACAAAGGATACATCTATGCCGCCTTAAAAAAAAAAAAAAAAAAAAATTATAATTATATCTCGGGAGACAGGAAGTAAAGCTAACATTAGATTCAGACATGTCTTGATGCCTTCCTACCTTGGAATGCAGCCTCCAAAAGCAGCATTTTTAAGCTTTCAGACGCAGCCATTGAGAGCAGCTGAGAGTGTCAAAAGGTTGCAGTTCTCGACTTTTATGCAAATATCAAGCAAAAAACACAAGGCGGCAGCCATTTGCTGTGATGTTCAGGTAGTGACGTCTGTCTTGAGTGTTTAAAAATGTACAGGTTGTGCCAGAGTTTATGCTGGATTTAGTGTGTAAATCATATTGTTTACACATTGGACGCTTTGCAGTCATATGTGAAATAGGCTATTGCAGTTTGAATGCTTTCATTGTGATTATACTGGCTGGGTTTACAAAAGTTTATCAAATTTACAGCATATCTTTACTTAGCACATTCGGAAACAAAGCTTGCATCTGCGATCGCTTGTATCTGTGATAGCATATTGTCCGTGTGTTGGAAAAAAAAAACGTATATTAAACATACTCGCTACAGTATGACTTTTCATTGGTTAAACATCTGACCAATAGTAATGATTTATAAAAAAAGAATAAAAAAAAAAAAAGATGAAATATGGAGATCTGAAAGATTTCTGTCCCTCCATTGACAGTCCACGCAACTACTGCTTTGACTCGTCAAAAAGTTCATTAAGAGAATGTAAAACTAATCCATATGCTTTGATCGGTTTAGTCCGTAACACACGAGAATGAACCTCATTGGTTCTTGCTGAAGCTCAAACGTGATGCGTAACACGAGAATGAACCTCATTGGTTCTTGCTGAAGCTCAAACGTGCTGCGTAACACGAGAATGAACCTCATTGGTTCTTGCTGAAGCACAAACGTGTTGCGTAACACGAGAATGAACCTCATTGGTTCTTGCTGAAGCTCAAACGTGCTGCGTAACACGAGAATGAACCTCATTGGTTCTTGCGGAAGCTCAAACGTGCTGCGTAACACGAGAATGAACCTCATTGGTTCTTGAGGAAGCTCAAACGTGCTGCGTAACACGAGAATGAACCTCATTGGTTCTTGCGGAAGCTCAAACGTGCTGCGTAACACGAGAATGAACCTCATTGGTTCTTGCTGAAGCTCAAACGTGCTGCGTAACACGAGAATGAACCTCATTGGTTCTTGCAGAAGCTCAAACGTGCTGCGTAACACGAGAATGAACCTCATTGGTTCTTGAGGAAGCTCAAACGTGCTGCGTAACACGAGAATGAACCTCATTGGTTCTTGCGGAAGCTCAAACGTGCTGCGTAACACGAGAATGAACCTCATTGGTTCTTGCTGAAGCTCAAACGTGCTGCGTAACACGAGAATGAACCTCATTGGTTCTTGCTGAAGCTCAAACGTGCTGTGTAACACGAGAATGAACCTCATTGGTTCTTGCAGAAGATCAAACGTGCTGCGTAACACGAGAATGAACCTCATTGGTTCTTGCGGAAGCTCAAATGTGTTGTTCGTAACACGAGAATGAACCTCATTGGTTCTCATGCTTGAGCTTCCATTTACCATATCTGATGTGTGCATGATTATATGTGAATAAAAGCCTAAATTAAATCTTTTCATCATACAAATCAATCAAGTTTCTTCAGAAAATTTGGACTAAACCACTCAATTCATATGGATTAGTTTCACGATCTCTTTATGAACTTTTTGAAGCGTCAAAGTGTCAGTTGCGTAGACTATCAACAGAGGGACAGAACTCTCCCAGATTTCATTAAAAATTAATTCATGTTCCGATAATGAACAAAAGTCTTACGGGTTTGGATCAACATGAGGGTGAGTAAATGACAAAATTTGTAATTTTTTGGTGAACTAACCCTTTAATGTGATAACATTAAACTGTGCAATATCGTGAAAACTAGTTTACACAGTGCTATTTATCTACACATAGAGAACAGAACTATTAACATACTTGTTTTAAATGCTTACAAATGAGCAGAAATAGCTACGAACAGTTACAGCAAACTCTATAATAAAACCCTGCTGGTATCAGACCAGAAGTACACAATAATAGTTTCTACTTTCTCCATATTACTCCCCATCCTTACAAAGAAAAACACTGACCGAATCTGGCTGGGGTTGATTGTTATCAGATCCGTCTTCAGCCCAACATCACTGTCATTAACCGGTGCCAAATTAAACCTGAAAGAGAGAAAACATCATATCAACAGGAAGGATGGATGAGTACTGACGGATGTGTTGTGGTCAGTGAGGGAGCAAGGAATGATGGGATGTGTTTACCGTATGACGAAGTCTGCGCTGTCAATCTCACGTCCACAGCTGCTGTTTTTCAAAATCCCACCACTGCCGACCACAGCACACCGATCCAGACGCCGACCGGACCAGGGGATGTCCTGCACGCACACACACACACGCATTTCTATCATTATGAGGAAATTCCATAGACATGATGATTTTTATACTGTACAAACTGTATATTCTCTCCCTTAACCATAACCATACCCCTAAACCTATCCATTTTTTTTTTTAAAAAAACATGATTTATAAGCTGTTGACCAAGAACGTCCCCACAAGGACAAGGATTTCGCCATCTTTTGCCATCATATTTTGTCCTCATATTGTTGGGTTTACCAGAACCACACACACCTCAGGCAGCATACTGTGAAGTTCTGCAGTCATCTTGTATGTTTTTGTTGTGCTTGTTTCATATGGGATGGTTTGATTGACGGCTGTGTTGCGTTTGGTGAGGATGAATGATTCTGTGGCGTTACAACAAAACTGCAGCCTGATTCTGTCATAAACACACAGAGAGAGAATAGTTTGAGGATCTGACGTAAAATGCTCAATCTGCATCACTGACATATAACATCACAAACACACAGTCAGAACAAACCATATTCAATGAGATCTCTTTAAATTGCTGAGGTTTCACATGACAATGGGACTTGCTCAACAACAACTCTTCTCATGGACATACAATAAAGACCCTAAAGGAATGTGCAACTGAACATACAAGTTGTTCCTGTCGCTCAAATAGCAGATTATTGCACCAAGACCATCAGTACAATCCCCAGGCAATTCATCAACTCAAGAAAAAATGTAAACCTTGAATGCAATATTAAGCCACTTTGGACAAAAGTGTCTTTCAAATGCATAAGCGTGAATGTAAAGATGTTAAAGACACACACCTGTTTAGCTCACGCTCAGTTTGGTTTGATTTGTACGGGCAGCTCAAGAAATCCGACAGCTCCTGCGTGAAACTCTTGAGTTCTATACTGAGAGAGAAACAAAAGCATTTATTCAAAGTTGCGGAAAGTGATTTCTGAGAAACGCTGTTGAAAATTTAAATCAACACCTAAAACTATTTTGTGAATATTAGATGTCTGTTCTGTGTGTGTGCTGAAAAAAAAAATGTGAATCCAGGCTCAGAAAATGGGAGAAAAAAAACAAAGTGGATCGGTTGCTTGGGTGTCGATTGCAAATATCAACAGTGTTTTTCAGAAATCGCTTACTGTACGTGGTCAGACCTTTGAAATATTGCCTAACACTGGTTGAGCTTCATTCTCACGCACCTTTTGGCTGCTTTGATGATGGAAAACTTGCGTCTGAGTTTTGCGCAGCGCAGCTGCTGTAGCGTGTCTGTCATCCCATCTCTGAAAGAAAAACAACATGATTTATTTTATTTCTGCTAATTAACCTTATAAAGCTTACTGTATCATATTTGATATTTCTAAGGCTTCTACAGTTGAACGTATTTGAATCACACGGCAAACTTTTACATAAATTATTCAACCCGATCTCACGGCAATTTGTATGTTTTTTGCGAGGTTGCTAATTCCACCTCAAAATTCCACTTACGATTTAGCAAAAAACCGCACATTTTTTGCTAAATCATAAGTATTTTACGAGGTGGCTAATTCGTACGACCTCACTTGTACGTTTTTTGCTAAATCGTAGTATTTTACAAGTTGCCAAATTCGTATGAATTCGCCCGAATGGCCTTCCTCTAACTCCCCTAAACCTACCTGTCACTGGGGTTTAGACAAATCGTATGAATTCGTACAAATTAGCCACCTCATAAAATATGTACGAATTGGTCGTGAGATAGCGGTGAAATTACTACATTAATGCAGCTGTATGTAATCATGTTTGTTGGATGTAATTAAATTGTTTCTTTCAATTAAGTTTTCTTTAAAATCAAACTTAACTATATTATATTAAACCAATGTATTTTCCCTTTAAATGGACTTAATATGATTTTTTACATACATTACCATACCCTCACAAATGTGCAGTTACAGTATGTACACCAAAAAAAGCAAACAAATAAATAACATTTTGTCTGTCTCATTTGTTGAATATGACAATAAAATAAGAAAATACAAGAAATTAATGTAAGAAACGCCTTCTGTCATCGGTTGATTGTTTAAACTTTTTTAGCAAGTAAAAGCAGTTGGCATACCGCACGAGGACAGTGCTGCCAATTTAGCGATTTTGTCACTAGATTTAGCGACTTCCCCACTTCTTTTGATACTTTTTGCAAAGGCCTAGCAACAAATATAGCAAACCTTATCTAGATTCCGTGACTCTCCCACTGATCTATATATTAATATCAGGCCCGAATTAACACAGTGTAGTGTCCTAGGGTGACCACATTTGACCACATTTTAATCGTATTTATAGCCTAGCAGTAGCAATGAGTAAAGTTTATGTAATGTCCAGAATAGTCGACTCATCATCTTAATTTAACACTGGCCTACATAAGCATCTAAACTGAAAAAAAAAATGAAATGCATGACTTTATAAAATTGACTTTGTTAAAATTGTTTTTTTTATTTGTATAATTGTATTAATATTAGACACAGAATTTTTTTTTTCTTTTTCTTCTTCTTCTTACCGACACAACTAAACAGAATGGTAATTGAAGCTCAAAATGTCCACCCTGTCGGCCACTTAGACTCGATAGGGTGGACATTGCATTCATTTGTAGTTAATATTGAAATTTATAGAAATGTAATATTATAATTTATAGAACCATCTGCTGTAGATAATATTTTGCAATTTATAAATGATTTATTGTTTGTGAATGTATATTTAGATTTCTTTTCAGAAGTGTGTTTCTCTCTGTTCATGATGTGGTGTTTACATGAGGTTTTTAGTTAAAGCTGCAGTCTTGTAAGTTTTGCCTAGTTGTCGCCATCTCTGTTTGAACCCTGAAATTGCAGTTATTTGCGGAATTATCATCTTTACGTGGGTTGTGCATCTGTTGTTTCTAATGATTTGAGATGTATATGTGGGTTGTCTATCAATGCACCAGTTGTCAACAATCGTTTTGAACTTGCTGGATTACAAACCGGCATCAAAATGACAAGTTTAATTACATTCCAGCTGCTGTATTAAAAGGCTACACACAATCTACCGCCTGCTGCATCCACACACACGTGATATAGCCTGCTAGCCGAACTCCTGTATGTATACAGACATGACGTAATGACGAACGGCGGAAGCTCGAATTTCCCGTGTAAACCTACCAGTACCACTCAAATTATAAAACATTATTACAAGCTTACCGTTGTGAATCGGGCTTAGGTAAGGAGATAGTTTTGAACACTGGCTGGTCATGTACTTACTCAAAAATTGATTAATGGATAATTCTTAACCAAAAAAAAGTTACAGACTGCAGCTTTAAGATGTATTGAATCAATATGAATTAAATTAAACTAAAATGAATAAGCAGCAGGGGGTTGAATAAATAGAAGTTGAATAAATGTTTCATTGTCATATTTTGTCATGCTTTGTGTGTTCTGCTTTATGTGTCCACCCCGTCATGTGCTGGTCCACCCTGTCATCTTGATATTTTAAAATAATATTTTAAATAATAATTCAATCATACCTATATAATCCAGTGTGTTCGATAGCTAGTTGTGTGGGCAATAACATGCAAACAAAAAACTGCATCCAAATATCACAGTTTTCTCAAAATAAGAAAAAATGCATGTGTGAATTATGAGTTTCTTTAAAAACACATAATTTGCATAAAATCTTTTATGTATTTATAATTTGAAAGCAAACAAATAACCCTGTTTAGGAAAGGGACAGCATACCTTTCAGAAAATATAAGTTGCATCTTAATATTGCAATGAAAACGTATTTAAACGTATTTATTTGATTGATTATCCATCGTCGTTTTTTAAAGAAAAATAATGAGCATCAAATATGATCATCAGGCTTTTGAGGACGGTTTATTTATCTCTCAATCATCATTGTATTACATTGCATTGTTTTAAAACTACAGAACTTTGATTATACAACCCATTTGTTCCTATTCGGGTCTTTTTTTAAAGGGTGGAGCAGTTCTTAATAATAATAATAATAATAATAATACATTTTATTTATAATGCGCTTTTCTAGAACCCAAAGCGCTACAAACAAATAAAATACAAAACTACAATAAATGCAATACAGAGAAGAAACTATAAATCATAAAATACTCATTACAGTACAACACAATAGAATATTACTGACAGTCCATATAAGCAATTTTAAAAATATGAGTTTTTAACAGCTTATTAAAACTGGCTAGTGTGTGAGCATCTCTAACAGCAACGGGGAGCGCATTCCATAACCTGGGTGCAGCGACAGAGAAAGCTCTCTCCCCCATAGATTTTAATCTATAGGGAGGCTGTTGAAGAGTAAGATAATCAGCAGACCGAAGGGAACGAGAAGGGGCTATTCCATGTATAGCTTTGTATGTTAATGTAAGAGTTTTAAAAACAATACGTGACTGTACAGGAAGCCAATGCAAACTATAAAGCACGCCTGTGATATGCTGACGTGATGGATTATATGTGAGAACACGAGCTGCTGAATTCTGGATATACTGCAGGCGTTTGATTGATTTAGCAGGTAAGCCAATAAATAGTGCATTACAGTAGTCAATCCTGGAAGTAACAAACATCCTGTACATCCGGTTTCTTCTTGAAAAACAGGATGTCCAACAGGTAAACATTACATGTCAATGAAAACAATTATAAATCTCCCGTGAAACGCGATGATGTGTTGATTCAGGATCAAGTCCTTGTGTAAATTACAGCAAAATTATATCACTGATGCTGAACAATGCTCAAAAATAACACTGTAAAATAGTGAACATCTGTGTACACTTTAAAACCTTTTTTTCCGTTTCACTCGGAAATACGCCACAATAAGAGAAAAAAAAAAAAAAAATTTTAGCAACTTGTTTCATGCCAACAATCTTTATTCCATCTGAAAACTAACACAAGATAAATTAGTGCTACGATTTAATAAAAAATAAACGCAAGAATCTCATTTTAATCGTCACAAAAAGATAGATAGCTAATGTTCAAATCTGCGATTGTTTATATCGTCGCAAAAACTAGATATATCCATCTCTAATCTGCTAAATGCGACTGTAAGACACGAAAATATTAAGATATTATAAACATTGACAATTGTGTACAATGTGTATTGTGAATACATTTGTACTCGACTTAATTAGCACATTGTCAAACTTGTGGAATAATTTATGCAGAAACGCAGCAAATGTTTAAACCTCATATTTTCACAGCAGTAGGCTAAATCGAAAGATTAACACCTGCGCACAAACTAAACAATCTTATCTCTGATTCAGCGCCGCTCCAGTTCTGAATAACTTTACTCTCCAGCATAACAAATCGAAACATTTCTATTCTGATTAAAATTATATGACGTTTCAACCTAAAAATGACATTTAAATAACAATACACTTGTGTTTCTTTTAGACTCCTCAGAACAATTGAACTTCATGACAGCATGTCATAAAAAAACTCTTATTTAATAACACTTATAAACTAGTATAAGACTTTATTAGTTATTATAGGGTGAATTCAGGGCGATTGGGACACTTTTTGCCATTGAGATGACTTGGAAAAAGAGTGCCAATCACCCTGAATTCACCCCCAGAAAAATCAGCAACACGGAGCCCGATTTAATTTAGTTTAAATAGGGATTATTGAATCACAATGAATATTGAGATAAAAGCGTTCACCTGGACGAGTGTGTGTTTGGTGTGTAGTAAAACATCACACACACACCCTGAAAGATGATCAGGACCATCAGCAGCCTGAAGATCCACTGGAGAGACGCCAATGCCATCACACGTGCACGAGTGTGTGTGAGTGTGTGATTGAGGGGTTAAAGGCGACACACACACACACACACACACCCAACTCCGCCCTCCTCAAACTCGCTGACTTTTACCCTGTAAAATGTGCAATATTTTAAACTCGACTTGTAATTTGTGTTGTGCGATTTTGTCAGTGAAAATGCGGTTCTTTTTTGTGTTTGTACAAAATGGTTTTAATGTGACTTTATAATTTTAATTATCAAGAATTTTCGAAGGAAAATAGAAATATATTATTTTATCATACTTGTGCTCAAAAATAAAAGTGGCTTTGATAAGATCTGTGGACCCCTAAAAACACGCAGACAACAAGGAACAATTTGTAATCCAGTTCAAACACACTATTTACTCCTAATTCAAAATTAGTGGATAGGTTACATACGAACGTTTACAGCCTAAACACTGGAAACTCTCCTTCCTCTCCTTCTTCCGTGCGCAGAATCTTTAAATACATTTAAGGTTTCTTTAAATCCCCAGAGGCATCTTTGACAAGAAATATTAGAACATTAAAATAAGAATCTGATTACATTCAGATTCATCAAGGTCTCACGTGCAAATAAATAAAACAATATCAACTATTATGTAAGGCACCTTAATGACTTCTGCACGCCTAAACAATAAATGTATTTACGTTTTCACGCAGTGAAATCTGCTCGTGTGATAGTGGCCGTCCTGAGGAGAAATCAGACATGAAGTTTTAGGAAAACTCAGGAAAAGTTTCACGGTCATTCACAGTTGCTTTGCGAAACTTCGCGAGCAAAATCAAGTTATTTCAATAGGAATCCGCGCGTCCGGAAGTTTCAAGTGAAGCCTAATTTTTAAAGGTGCAATATGTAAGAATTTTACAGTAAAATATCCAAAAACCACTAGGCCAGTGTTATATATTTTGTTCACTAGAGTACTTACAATATCCCAAATGTTTCCAACTATTTGTAATTCGTGAGAAAATTGCAATTTTAACCAAGGCTCCGGGACGTGTGAGGAGTCGCCTGTCAATTGCGTCATACCCGCGTTATCCTTGGTTTCCGGTTTTATTTTGTAGAAACCATGGAAACACCAAAGACGCTTTAATATATTACACGTTTTAATAGTCAAGGGAACAACTGTTTTGATATATTTATAGACAGAAAACTAATTGTTGTTATATAGCTCAACACATTTAGTCTTATTGTTTAAATACAATTTTCTTGATTTTTTGCGAGTACCATACTTTACCATGCCTCAGAGAAAAACACTATTTTGTGAAGTAGCTAACATAGCATAATCAGATGCAGCTTTATTTATAGTAAAAGTAATACAGCATTTTCTCCATCATACAATACGTTTTAAAATGAATTGCATGCCATTTATCAACACAAGCCATCCAGCATTTAATATGATATACTTAAATCGATCTAGCTTACTGAAGTGTGCAACAAGTGTCTCACAGCAGCCTCAGAGCGAACGCTCAGAGTAACGTTATAACATTTTCAACACACGGCGCCAGCGACTGTGGCATAATAAAAGTTCCTCTGCTCGGTGGCGTGTGTTGCGCAATCGCTCCAGCGGCCTCGTTCAGCTCCCACAACACTCGGTCCTGCTCTGCTTCATACTACAGTAACGTTAATAATCGCATCCATGAACATGATTTCTTCCCGAGTCCTATTCCTATTCTTTTGCACCGTCGGTTGAGATGAAGACCACATGTCCCAAGATTCCACACTCAAACTTGGCGTCATCAAGCTACGCCTTTGTTTTGAATAGGCCTCTAGCGACCTCTAGCGGACAGAATTCTTACATACTGCACCTTTAAGGCCCGGGTATACTTCACTTTCTGCGTCTGGGTGCGTCTCGCGCATCTATACTTAACCGCGGATGACCGAGTTCGACACATGCGCAGCACAATTTTTTTTTCTATACTACCAGACATTGTGTCATCAACGGGACATTCGCTGGGCAGGATCGGAGAAGAAAAATGCAACATAGTTCAGAAGATACACCAAGAGAACAAGAATCAAAAACAATGGAGAAGGATATGCTTCTAAGTTTACTCGTCTTGTTTTTGAATCTATCTTTCCACACTCTTCTTCGATGACTGCACCCTGTGCTCAGTACTGTGCGTATTGCCACCTAGTGGACTCTTCTGTCCTGCTTGCGCATGCGCTGTTGCACGCGCACCGTCTGCGCGGTCTTGAAATTTGGGCTGCACGCGGACGGGGTGTGCGGACGTCCGCAAGCCCTCTGGATGATGAAAATTACGTCATGCGGACGGTGCACGAATGAGGACGGTCGAAGTATACTTTAAGCCTTATACTTGACGTGTTCGCAAGTTCGCTTGGGTGCGTGCGACAAAAATGGTCATTGCGGCGCTGGCGGAAGTGCGCATTGGTTGCACGTGAACCCATTTTGCTTGGCGGTGTGCACGGCAAATTTTGTAACTTTTCGCACGGCTCCACATCCGAAGATGCACGAATGCGAGGCGAATCTGGCCGAACATGTACGTCTCACCACACTGGCACGCGTCTAAATTAGTTGCTTACATTTTTGTAAATGTACAGAGCCCCGCACATGACATGCAGGAAAAAAAAAAAAAATAGTAGGATAAATCATGCACATGATTTACTTATTCCCTCGATTTACTAAGTAATGCGATTTAGTAAATCACACGATTTACTTTTTTTTCCCCTGCATTTGTGGGGCTCCGTAAAAATGTGCCAACAATACCAGAAATAATCCCTTTTAATGAAAATAAAGGTTCACGTTTACTAAAAATGTATATATATAGCTTCTTTTCGATCCATCAGCTGAATGAAAATGAAATTTCACTCTCTAACTGTAGCTGACGCTTATGGAACAGCAGAAATATAGCGGTTACCCTGGTAAACCCTGTAAACAATGCAGCTACACTTTTTAGAAATGTGACAAGTTTGCAGAAATTATATAAACGCCATAGGTAAACATTCATCAACAGTATCATATTGATTGTGAACTGCTCTGAAAACGTGAGCCCGCAGAACGTGCAACTGCATCGCGTTTTTACTTTGAAACATGCAGCGCTCACAGTTCAATCATCGCATTTCAAAGAGATATCAGACATAATCTTGAGTGTGTGTCTGTGAGGAGCAAGGCTGCAGGTGTAGTGTCAGCGCCCCCTGGCTGTGGAGCTGCAGCAGCCGCTCAAACTCCTCCGGCATCTTGTGCATGTAGGGGTGCGGGCGCTTCAGGTCGTAATAATGGTACGGAACCGGACGCTCTTGCAGGTCGCTGTCGAATGGCCAGAATCCGTAAACGTGCACATGCTCACACAGTTCCATCGCTGTGCTGATCATAATAAACCCTGAGGAGAGCCGGACCTCCCGTATGCCACGCCGCTTCCAGAAGCGGTCCAGTGTCCGCAGGTAATAAGGGCTGTAGAACACCACTGGCTGCTGAGGTCTGATTGGCTGGAGGACTTTGAGAGCTTTCATTGACAGTGACGTGCAGAATGTGTAGGCAAAGGCGGGAATAATGAGGGAGGCGTTTCCATACACACTGACCCGCTCCACCAACGGATCCGGATTCTTCTCCAGGTCTTTGTATCTTTAGACACACAAACAATATCTAATAAACACTATTGAAAAAACAATATGCCTGTGTAGGTGTGTTGTAAATATGACAATAAAATGTCTCATATTATAATTACAATTTAAAATAATCTCACTGAGAGGAGTGTGTGTGGATACTGACTCTGTCTGAATCTGAGTGGGGTTGATGGTTACCAGATCAGTCTTCAGTCCAACATCACTGTCATTAACATGAGCCAAATTAAATCTGAAAGAGAAAGAAAAATCTTTTAACATTCTACGAAATAAGTGCCACTTCCATCTTTTAAAATTAAACTATATTAAACGTAAGTGGTGTGTCATCCAAGCTACATTAATGTTGGGATCTACATTTGTGTCACAGTTATTCTTAGTTTGATGCGCTTTGGTTTTGTTTTTAAGGACTTTTAGTATGTTTATCTTTGGTTCCTGTTTCCTCATTCCTATGTTCCCGTTTATTATCAGTTACCATGGTTTTTCATTATATGATTAATTAGCGCATATATATGTAACCCCTCACCCAGGTCCTACTCGCCCCGCTCTGCGCGAACCTAGGTCTCCGGCGTGGGAGTCGGACGCTCTAACAAGGAGGCTAAAGGCTGCAACCTCTAGCATCAGTCGCTAGAGCATCTCTTGAGATCAGAGGAGTGAGGTTTACTCACACAGCGACTACTAGCTGGCCTCTGTTACATATATATGCCCTCAGTTTGTTCAGTTCTTTGTCTGGTGTTGTTTGTGTTAACGAGCACACTGTTGCATTGCCGATATCATTGAAATACAACCTTTTGTGTTTTTTATTAAAGTAACAATCTATCTTCCTCATCGCCTTCCTTTTCATCTTAATCCATGACAGAACACCACACCACCAAAATGTATATACTGCAGCAGTGATCAATGTTGCCCCAGTAAGAAGCTGCAATGGACTAAGAGGGGGAATTATTTTTAATCTCCAGGGTGGCAGAAGTTTAGACGACTGTGTGGAGGAGTTTGTTAAAATCTGCCACCGTGCGACATGTGATGATCTCACCCTCATGGAAGGTTTCTGGTGTGGGCTGGACGAAGATATCCCCTTCCTGATGCCAAAGGGGATACCTGCTGAAGCTTAGAAGAGTACACCAACTTCACTCTGTGGGTGGACATAACCATTGTCCAACCCCACCTCATACCTGTCGTCACATCTCAAAATCCAGAGCCCAGCCAGCCATCACCCCGATGCATGATGCCAGAGCCCACCGCAGACGGAGGGCTAGAGCCTGCCACAATCACAGCACCAGCAGTCAGGACTGAGCCAAGGATCGCCCTGCCCACACTCCCACTACTGAGTTTGAGCTGAAGCTGGCCTCTGCTAATATTTTTGAGGAAATGGAAGAGGATTTTTTCCTGGTTCTCTCATCACCACTGGTCCCCCCCTAGCTCTAAGTCTTCTGTGTCCCCGCTGGTCCCGCCCAGCTCTAGGTCTCCTGTGCCCCCGCTGGTCCCGCCCAGCTCTAGGTCTCCTGTGCCCCCGCTGGTCCTGCCCAGCTCTAGGTCTCCTGTGCCCCCGCTGGTCCCGCCCAGCTCTAGGTCTCCTGTGCCCCCTCTGGTTCCGCCCAGCTCTAAGACATCGATCCTGTCGCTCCACCTTGGCCTGTCAACTTGTTGGCTCCGCCTTGGCTCCTCCCTCCCTCGGATCCTCCTGGAACCATAGTTTTTACAGTTCCACCGGGCTCCGTCATTCCTCTGGCTCCGCCCTGTCTGCACCACGGACTTACAGACTTTCAGCTGTGCTTCATCCCTCTACCCCTTCGGCTCCGTCGGCCTCCGCCTTGGTCCCCAGTCACACTGGTTATGGCTCAGTCCTCTGGCACCCTGGCTCCACCTCGGACCCTCGTCGCTGTGTCTCTGCCTTTGTCTCCTGAACCATCTGTGTCATGTTGTCCCATCAGCTCTTCGTCTAGGTCTCCACCTCCATCGGCACAGTCTCTTTCCATCATCTCCATGGTTTCTTTGGCCAAAACTCCACCATGGCTCCTCCCTCCATCGACTTCGCAGTGGGCTTTTATCCTGGCTGTACTCTGAATCCTTGCCTCCCTGACTCCTCTCTCCATCAACACCACCCTGATTTCTTCTGCTGGAGCTTCTTCTGGGTTCCTGTCCTTCGCCTCCAGAGCCCCCACATGTATTCTGTTACCGCGTGAGGACGCGCCTTCCTAGACAATTTGTAAGTCATGATCCTTCAATGCGTTCATTAACATAATTTATTGATTTATGGAACACTACATTTGAACTACATACACAAACGGCTTTTCAACAAAGGACAATTTAAAGCATTTGATGGAAAAAGACTTCTGGATTTAAGCTTCAGTCACTATGTTTTGCTAGTTAGTGGTGTGTGAGTTTCACATTCACAGTCATTGCTATAGTTTGACTTTATGTGTGACGTTTTTACAGTGCATTTTGTTTGAGTGGCTCGACATGTCATTGTCTTTCCCAGTGCTGTATCTTCTGCATTTGTTTTATTAGGCATATTAGTTACGCATTCACAAAAGAATTCGCTCTTTAAGATTAGTTTTCTGTAATAACTCATCGCACAGCAACAGCAGATATTGCTGTTTGAATATGACACATCCTGTTAAACTCCTCAGATAAGAGACGGCGGGTCCTGTGGATTTAGTGGAAATCTGTCTAACTATTAACAAACTGTACAGTGATTAACCATTTGGAGTATTCACAGAGAAACTGACTGCAGCCGTTTCTGAGTTTCAAAGCTCCTATAAAAACACACATGAGCGCACATCAGTTGAATTTCATTTTTATAGCAAATCTCCAAGGTCACCTACAATGAAACTGAACTGATTAAATATATTCAAAAAAGTCTCTGTGATCTTCTGGTCTGTAGATGTGGCTCAAGTTCCTCCTTCAACATGCCCTTGTGGGATTTTTCCACCTGTTTTCTGGTCCATATAAATCACTTTGGTTAAGTACATTGTTGTGAGGAGCAAGGAATGATGGGATGTGTTTACCGTATGACGAAGTCTGCGCTGTCAATCTCACATCCACAGCTGCTGTTTTTCAAAATCCCACCACTGCCGACCACAGCACACCGACCCAGACGCCGACCGGACCAGGGGAAGTCCTGCACTCTCACACACACACACACGTTTGTTTCACTATATTACTGAGAGCATTGCTAGTCAGTTGTCATAATATTTCATTATTTAAGTGAGAACATTTGGCCCTCGCAAGTATAGATAAACCAGTACACACACACCTCGGGCAGCATACTGTGAAGTGCTGCATTTATTTTGTATGTGCTTTTTGAGCTTGTTTCATATTCAATGGTTTGATTGACGGCTGTGTTGCGTTTGGTGAGGATGAATGATCCTGTGGCGTTACAATAATACTGCAGTCTGATTCTGTCATGAACACACAGACACAGAGAGAGAGAGAGAGAGAGAGAGTTCAGTTCTCACTATAACTCTTATCAGTTTACCTCTTATCATGACTAGGAGAATGATGCCATTAGGCATTGTATGATTGCTCCATTAAACCTTATACACTCATCAGACACTCAGAACTACAGTGACGTATATTAGTGGTGAAACATTATAAGCTAAAGAGGAACGTCCAGTTAATAAGCAGAAGGAATCTACTAAAAATTAATCTAAGTTCTCAAATGGTAGTACACAGAGCGAGATTAAATCATACACACACCTGTTTATGTCCTGTTCAGTCGTGTTCGGTTTGTAAGGGCAGTTAAAGAAATCGGAGAGTTTCTGGGTAACACTCTTCATGTCTAGACTGTAGAAAGAAACACATGAGATGTTTTGTACAAATTCTGTTATTATTTACCCTCCCTCATGCACAGCGGTGAATTAACACATAGCTGTAACCTCGGGGCCACATGATCAAGGGGCCTCTCTTCAAAAATGTTCTAATTAATCTATTTCTACTAATTAATCTATTTCTAAAAAGTCTGTTGGTACTCAGAGAAGCTGTCAATCATGACGTCACACCCCCGTTTTTATAGCATCAAATAACTAACTAAAACCAAACCTATTTTAAAGAACGAACACTTGAACTTACATCAGCATGATAAAACTACATAAAAAAAACAGAAACCATATTTGGAAAAAGAAAAAAAGTTGAAGTGTAATTTAATTATTTAGTTTGGCCCACACCCCATTAAATTATATGGAGAGGGTGGAGTTTATGGGTGATCGTGTGTAATGTTTGTGACTAACACAACTTGATTATAGACCAATAGATTAGGTTAATTGCATGTGAATGACGGCACAGAGTTAATGCAAATATAAAACCTCTTTAGCAAATGTTTGCAGAGATGTGTGCAATAATGTGTGCAGTTCGGCTGATGATGAACAAATTCTCGCATCGCACAGCATCCGTGGTTTCCCAGGAACTAGGAAGGATAAAGAACTAGAACAATAAAGCTTCATTGTTTACATTTGAGGGGAACCAGTAATCCGATTTCAGATTAGAACGCCACTGTAGTCCGATTCACAGACAAAGGACTCATTTGAGCAGATTGTGTATTGTGAAAAGCTCTATACAAAGACATTTCTTTATTTTTGTTTTTTAAAACTACTTTTATGATTTCTTTTCTCACAAAATGTAAAGCTGTAAAGCTAAAAAAAGTTTTTTTGAACAACATCTGCTGGGTGTTGGACAATCAAACACATTCATAATCGAAAGTCTGAGATTGCACATATGATACAGTTATGAAACTTTTATGGTCATTTAAAAGCGTTTTTTATGGCGTTTTTATGGAGCTTGACAGCCTTGTTCTCGCTCACTTTTATTGTACAGAATTGAGCAACATCAATGTTCCTATAAGATCTGAAATGTCTGGATCGCTGGTTGATCTTCATTCTCACGCACCTTTTGGCTGGATTGATAACAGAAAACTCGCGTCGGAGTTTTGCGCAGTGCAGCTGCTGAAGCATCTCTGTCATTGCATGTCTGAAAGAAAAGGAAAATAAAATTAATTTTCTTGTGCATTAAATCAGAGCCTTTATCTCACACACACATACACCGATCAGGCATAACATTATGACCACCTTCCTAATATTGTGTTGGTCCCAAAACAGCCCTGACCCGTCGAGGCATGGACTCCTCTAGACCCCTGAAGGTGTGCTGTGGTATCTGACACCAACATGTTAGCAGCAGATCCTTTAAGTCCTGTAAGTTGTGAGGTGGAGCCTCCATGGATCAGACTTGTTTGTTCAGTACTACAGTATTTCCATCACAAAGAATACTAAATCATCTGGTCAAGCAAGCATGCAGGGTGATTTACATTAACAGCAAGGAAAGTTGATTCTGGAACACGTCCATGTGTAAATTATAGCAATAATGCTGTAAAAAAAAAAAAAGAAAAAGTAAACTACAGCATTGTTGGTGGCGAATATCCGTGTTTACTTAGAAATGCAAAGTTCTCCAGTTCTTAACAGAAAAACTAACACAAAGGATGTGATATACATCGGTCCCAAGAAGTGTTGGGACACCTAAATCACACCTGAAAATGTCTGAATGTCATTTGAAGAGTTGATTGTAAGAAATACAAGCACAGAATAAATTTGTATGGTCTGAAATGCCAACGGTGTGTTGGAAAGGAAGACGGTCAATATGGACTTTGGGGTTACTGGATTTTCATATTTAATGTCATGAATGTGTAAACTTACAGTCAATGCAAATTTATTTGCATAAAGCTTATCAAAATACAGTTTCAAAGCAGCTTAGACAGCTATACTGAGTTCAGGGCTGGAAAGTAACTTAAGAAATAATTTCACTGAAGAAATATAGAAACCATTTTCACTCATAAATTCCTTGTAGGCTAAATTTAACAAACAATTACAAAGAAATGGCAAGTAACACATTGAATTAAATGTGAAATTTTTAAGAAAAAAGGCGAATTTGTACTTTTGCCATCTCTCTAGGATAAATAGGCTACTTAGTTGAGTTGTCAGGCTTCTCAAAATTTAGTGTTGTGATTTAAAATACTTAAATCATTAAATAAAAATGTACATGACAACTCAGTCGTTCACAACGACAAGCGAAGAATGATAATTGTTATTATATTAAAGTCACGGAAAATAGAAACATACTCTTTTCAATAAATTATTATTTGACAAACTTTTTAAATTAAAGATTAAATTTCAATGTTCACAAGAAACATCAGCCAGGAAGAGACTGATATGAGCAAGGCTTTGATCAGTTGATCTAAACCGAGAAAGGTGAAGTACTGAGTGTACGCGCTCACCTGGACGAGTGTGTGTCGGATGTGTAGTAGAACATCACACACACACTCTGAGAGATGATCAGAACCGTCAGCAGCCTGAAGATCCATCGGAGAAACACCAATGCCATCAGAAACACGAGTTTTGGAGGCTGTGTGTGTGTGTGTGTGTGTGTGTGTGTGTGTTGACTGTGACGGAGAGGTTAAAATTCCACCCGCCGTAACTCCACCCCTCTCACCTTAAACTTCCTCACTACTTATAGCTGTCATAAAGTGACTCATATTCTGCAATAATGATTGATGATGTGTCACGCATTGGAGACAGCTCAATCCTAATAACCTGCATTCTTTCTCTATGTCCTCTAGTACATTTCTTTTCCTATTGGTGTCTGGAAATGTAAACTGTAAACAAAGCAGACTTCATTACATCTACTAGAAGTTCAGGTCTCAACCTCATGGCCCTGACTGAGACCACAGGACACCACCACTCTAGCAATTACCATCACCAGCTCTATTAATATCCATTTTGCAGTTGTTCATCGCCCTTGCTAGGTAACTTCTTGGAGGAGTTGGATGTGTTACTCTCATCCTTCTCTGGGGATAGAGTTGTCAAAAGTACCGACTGTGATCGGTACTGAAACTTTAAAAATGTGACGCTTTGAGCACTGTTGAACGGATTTGTAAACACCTCCGATTGGCCATTGTGTGGACACACTCATCAGATACGTCTGTGATTGGCTACAATGATCAACGCTTCAAAAACGTTGTAAATAGTCATCAATGTCCGCTGATAGACGCCTGCTTTCAAACGCTCCCATACGTTGATCATTGCAGCCAATCACAGACATATCCGATGAGCGCATCAACAAAATGGCCAATCAGAGGCGTTTATGAATCCGCCTAACAGCGCTCAAAGCGTCACATTTTTAAAATTTCAGTACCGATTGGTTTCCGAAGTCGGTACTTTTGACATCTCTACCTGGAGATGGTACTCCTCTGTTAGTACTTGGAGACTTCAACATCCCTACAACTTCAACAAAAAAAAAAAAAATCACACACAAATTCATAATAAAAATGCAAATCACAAGACAAGTTGGTCTGAATTTCGGCAGGGGTTGCGCATAATTTTCATTCCGGTGCTCACATCCAAAGTGCGCACATAACGCCGCCTCTCAAACAGCTCGCGAGTGCCAAATTGATTTCTTTTTCGCGGCTTGTTGCACTTAAACTGTCAAATACACACACAAAAAAAAATACTGTCACAATGTCCATCTTGCCAAGTATTCACAAACACAAACAGTTATGTCCTATGTGCAACAGTATATTGGATCCGTGCATCAGGTCTTATGGTGTGTGCACAATTAAATAGTGAATTTAATTATTTGCGCAAGTAGATTATACAAAGTCAATGCAAAGACGCGAACTGGGCGACGCCCGACTCGATATTCGCCTCAATCGCGTCTTCCACTTAAATCGAATAACTTTAACGCAAGTGGGAAATTCACATAACGTGTTGTCGGCAAGCCAATCAGGGAAGATCTTATTGACATGTCCGGTTGTATCAGAAAATGGAGGACAGCATTATTGTAGCCATCTGCGGGCACTCTGAAATTTATGACAACTTCTTATTCATACAGAGACCGGACAAAAAAAAGAGATAGTTTGGAGAAAAGTATTCGAGGAAGTTGGACTACCTCCTGGTGATGAAAATATGCGTCTGTTACTTGATTCTAGCAGCAATAGTAGTTATCTACACAATAGTTGATGGAAAAAAAATGGCAGAAAGAAATGTTGTTGCGTGAAGACACTCCTCATCGCGCAATGTTTTTATTCGCACGAGTGATGAGAAAAACGAGTAACCACTCACTGCTCTTGACTAAATAACTTTTGTAACTTCTGTATTTAAATTTTTAAAATGAAGACTATCCAAGGTTATTTTACATTTACTTTATTCAGTTTCTGTAGTATTTCTTACCTGAATAGTTGAATGATAGGTATCGCTGGTTCAGTTGACAGAAATACGGAACGCACATAATAACTGCTGAAATATTCACACGGAAAACGTTTCTCAGGTCAGTCGGAGGAGCATGAATGGTACGAACAGTGCGTATATAGCCATACAGCTGCAGGCGCCACTGCGGCCAGTCACGTATCTAACCAAATTTAGCCGCACCACCAGGAAAAGAGGAGGAGGGAGATTGGGGTGCCGCGGGCCGGACGAAGATGATTGGCGGGCCGGATTTGGCCCGCGAGCCGCCAGTTGACAAGTCCTGACCTAGATAAACCTTATTTATGCACGCTACTGCTCCACTGGTTACTCCACTAAATCACTTCCTCCTCACGCTTAACCTCAACCTGGCTCTTGACACAACACGCTCTCCTCCACAGTTGTTTCGGCATAACCTACACTCACGTTCACCCTCCCGCCTTCCTCTTTGGTCTCATCCACACTTCTTCCCCCTAATCAGTTCTCATCTCTGGATACTAACAGTGCTACTGACACTCTTTGCTCTCCAAGTCTTACCTCTCAGGTAGGTTCTTCAGGGTGTTGTGGAGGGGTGAGGTGTCTAAGTCGCAACATCTAGCTACCGGAGTGCCTCAAGGCTCAGTGCTTGGACCACTTCACTTCTCCATCTACATCATTACTGGATCTGTCAATCAGTTTTTCCTATCACTGCTGTGCTGATGACACACAACTCTACCTCTCACTCCATTCAGATGATCCGACAGTAGCTACTCGCATCTCAGCCTGCCTGACAGACATTTATTGCTGGATGAAGGACCATCACCTTAAACTCAACCTTGCCAAGACAGAACTGCTTGTGGTTTCGGCCAACCCAACTACGCTCATCAACCATAACTACTTCCAGGACAGCCAGGAACCTTGGAGTTGTGATTGATGATCAGTTAATCTTCACAGACCACTTTGCTAGAACTGCTCAGTCCGGCAGATTCACCCTTATATAACATTAGGAGGATCAGGCCCTTCCTATTGGAGCAAGCCACACAACTCCTTGTCCAAGCTCTTGTTCTATCCAGACTGGACTATTGTTAGGCTCTCTTGGCAGGCCTTCCAGCATGAACTGTCAAACCTCTGCAACTGAGTGGTTTTTAACGAGCCGAAGGCAACAAACGTCACACCTCTCCTCATAAACAATGGTCTCCTCATAAACAATGTTTGCCAATAGCCGCTTGCATCAAATTCAAGACACTGATATTTTCCTACAGAATGACCACTGGCTTTGCAATTAGGGCACTGTACTTTCAGGCCTTCGCATCTCCAGTGGTTATAACCACACAAGGTGATGATACACAGGGCAACTTTTTGAGCAATGTTGTTGTGGGCACTTTCCCATTGAGAATGGGCAACACATTTCTCTCTGGATATCAAGATAGAAATTTGTTGCCCATTCTCAATGGGAAAGTGCCCAAGCAACATCTTTCAGCAACATTGCTCAAAAAGTTGCCCCGTGTATCATCACCTTCTGTTCCACAGCATCATTACACTTAGGAGCATTTATAGAGAAAACGGCAAGCTATACGTTTTATCAGGGAATCAAACTCGTGACCTTGGCCTATTGTCATAGTTTACTTTTTGAGGTGCAGAAACTCAAGATTATGGTTTAATTTATGTATCATCGAATAGCACTGGTCAATTTTGAATAAAGACTTTGTCATTTTTAAGTGCCATAAATGACATCTTCAAAAGATGTAATTGTAAAAAATCAGTCATTACACGTGTTCATTACACACATTATAGAGGTTGGCTTTAAATCCTGCATTCTCATCCTCTTAAAAGGGGTGTGTAAAGCCCTGGACTGATGCTCATTGGGATAACACAAGCTTTTAGATACTCCGAATCAATTGCTTCACAAAATGATTCACAGTGCGCGAAACACCATTTTGTAAAGTGTACTCCTTTGACTTTTGTCCCTGTTTTAGTTTTCCACCTGTTATTATATTTTTTGTTTCTTTATTGTGGCATTTGTGTTACCCTTTAGCTTTAGATAGTGTATATACACTAAGTTTCCTTCATTACTGAAGCGGTAGGGTTTGGGTGCCATTTTCTTTTTTGCATACATCTTTTCTCCTGTGTTTTGGAGTAGTCAGGGAGTTAACTAAGACCACTATATTATACACTGTATTTATAGGGTTTATTTAGTTGTAAATGGGCCTAGACTTTTTTTTGGTGCTTACAAAAACACATTATTACTTTATAAGCGAATGCAAAATCAGTAATTTCAGTTACAGTTCCACATAATTCTAATTGTGAATGATGAAGTAAAACCGATTATTTAAAACATTGTTCTTAATTCATAAGAAAATGTCAAATGTTGATTTCAAAACAGTCTTTAAAAAAGTATGTATTAGTGCATGTATTAGTGAGTACTTACCTTCATTATCTATAGGCATAGTTACCTGTCTAAATGTTTATGAAACTTACCTTACATTCAAGTGTTGGAAGAAAAAAAAAAAAAGCATGAAGCTAGAATATTAAATATTAAACATTTTCTGTGCCATTTTAGGTAGATCAAAGAGAAAAAAATAACAATCAACAATTAAATTGGTGCTGTAAATACATAGAATTCTAAGATAAAAAAAAAAAAAAAACTACATTTTGAGTGGTTTTGTAATTTTACAGAGAATTCTACCAGTTATTGCCATAATAGTGTAAATGCGCTCAGATCGACCCACTTTTGTTTCCAATATTTATTTTCAAAATTCAACAAATAATTTAAAGCGGTTTGTACAAAGCTTGATTACAAAAGCTATTTCAGAAAGTACTGCTCTTTAAAAAAATCTGTGACTTGAATATTCTATAAAAATCAAGTAAAAATACTCTTTTCATCAAGCTTTAAAGTTCACTTAAAACAAACATCTCTTAAAGGAGTGAATCTGACCTCTGACCTCTCGTGTGCCAGAGATCGTTTGTAACAATCTGTTCGAATGTAACATCCGATTTTTAATTTACAGAAAAGGCACAAACAAACACACACAGACAGACAAAATTCACATGATTTTCAAGGGTCAACGAATGACACCATGATGTATCGCGTTCCTCGCGTGGTGGGAAGACCCTCGTGGTAGTGCGTCAACCGGCCCGGGTGCATAAACGACCAGCCCTTCCTCGGAGACTCGACCTTACAATCGTAACGCAGAAACCGGCAACCTCCGCCCTGACACACACAAACACACAAACCTAAAGTCCCGCTGTCGAGTGTATAAATAATGTCTGAATGAAAATGTAAGAAGGGTTTGTTTGACACAGGGTCCTAACCAGACGCGTCTTTGCGCTTGTAGAGAGACTCCGCCCACACACTCTTCTGATTGGCTGTGATTTTGGTTTGATTTGGTTGCGAATGCAGTGCGCTTGCAGAGAGACTCCGCCCACACGCTCTTCTGATTGGTTGTGATTTTGGATTGATTTTGTCATGTCTCATAGCCTTGTCGCATCAGGTGTGGACAGACAAACTGCGTGTCGCTGGAATCTTATCGCATTGCGTCTGGTTAGGACACGGTGTGAGGGTTTATGGGTCGATACGCTCCATAAATTACAACAGAAGTCAATGGAAAGTCCTGCATACCTCATAATCGGTGCCTTTGCTGTTGAGCGCGATGTTAATGGTGAACGTGGAGGAATCGTGATGCGGACGGAGCGACGGCTGCTCATCAGGACGATAACGAACCACAAAATTCATCACAGCCTGAGCCTGAAACACACACAAATGTTTGTGCAGATGATATTGAATGTATATCTGCTTTAAATTATTTACTAGGGTGATTTTGTTTTTTCCCAGTCAGAGGAAGCAACATTCAACATAGTAAAAATCGTTTAAATAATCATGTTTCCAATCAAACATATTCCTTTATATTTACACAGCAATATTTATCTACAGATATATTACTAAAACATTTTAATACATGAGTCTTGATGCAAACAAACTCAATCACAATTTTGATTAAAATCATTGTCCAATTCAATATTTGATTCATTTATTGAAACAGAGAATCAAACTCCAAAATGAATCAAACTGATGTTATGTAAATGACCAAATAAAAAGCCTTTTAAAAATAAGGTAACACTTTATTTTACAGTGTCCTGTTACACACACTTACCATAATAAAAACTATAAATTATGCATAATTACATGCAACTAACCCTAAACCACAATAATTAATGAATATTACTCAGTATATGGGCAGCAAATGAACGGCTCAAGCCGAGTGTGTGAGCGCCTCACCTTCGGATAGTATCCTGGGTAGAGTTTTTCTGTCACAGGAGCGATGTAGTCTTTGAGGAACTTCAGCCACTCTTTCTCATACTGGATCTGATTCATGTGAATATCAACCGTAGGAACGTTTTCATAACCTCCAGCTAAACGCTCGTCCTGAAAGAGAAACGCACAGATGAGATGCTGGGTTACACACACACACGCTCACACATGTGCTCACACGCTGAGGTCACCGACCTTGTGTCTTCCTCCAGACCATCCGCCAAAATCCTCCATGGTCTCCACGAGCTCGTCGCACATTCTGTCAGAGAATGCTGGGAACCAGTACACATCTGGACAGGGCTGAAACACAGATTCATTATGATTAATTCTTTTACATGCGCTATTTAGTTTGCCCACAAGGTGGCGACACTGACCCAGCCATTGATTTACAGCTGAAAAAGAAACAAGACACAAAACAAACTACTGGAGATGCAACAACGTTCAATCTCACCTGCTCCACGACGTCCTCATCGTCTTCAAAAATCCTGGAGTAATTCTCATGGACGTATTTCTCTCTCCAATCCTGACATCACACACACACAGGGTTAGTTTGCGCTCACATGTTTGTCTGTGCACACGTGTGTTTCATGTATGAATCTCTCACCACTGGGTTGTCGAAAATCTGCCACATGTCCGGATGAAGACGACTGATGTTGTAATTGGTGGAGGAGATCAGACGGCCGAACTCATCCCTGTTGGACACAAACATGAAGACGCCCTGCAGGAGGAAACATTTTGTAATGATAAACGTCTGACTGTATGTTTTCACCTACTCATTTATTCTGTTTTTATGACTGGATTCCCTCTGCTCAAGGTGTAAATCACAGAGCTTTATAATCACCTGCTCACGGACGCTCTTGCAGAAGATCATATCTGGGTCCATCCCCTCCTGCTGGTAGAGAGAAACCGCAGCTAGACGCGTCCGTAGAGTCTCTCCGCGGATCAGATAGACTTGAGTGATGTAGGGAACGTTCCACAAACCACTGAAAAACAGGAAGAGGCATCAGGAGGCATGACAACTGATTAACTTTTACACCGTTATTGAACTGAATTGATGAACTTTGCTACATTGACACTGTTACTGAACTGAATCAAATTTAACTTAATTCATTTCATAACTGATGAACTTTGCAACATTGACACTCATTGTATATTGTACTACATAACTAAATTGAATCAAACCGAACGGATTTGAATTTGTTTCATAATTGATGAATTTTGCAGTACTGAAACGGTCATTGAACTAAACTGAACTGAATGGAATAACTTTGCATTCTGTTATTAAAATGAACTGAATCAACATTGAACTGAATCAAATTGTTCATAATTGATGAACTTTGCTACATTGACAGTTATTGAACTGAATTGAATTTTTCATAATTGATGAATTTTGCAGCACTTATTGAAGTGAAATGAGTTAAATTTAACTAAATTGAATTCATTTCATAATTGATGAACTTTGCAACATTGACATAGTTATTGAATAAATTGAATCAAACTGAACTGATTTGAAATCATTTCATAATTGATTAATTTTGCAACACTGACACTGCTACTGAACTGAATTGAATCCGTTTCATAATTGATTAACTTTGCATTATTCATTCGGTTATTAAACTGAATCAACATTGAACTGAATCGAAAGGTTCATAATTGATGAACTTTGCTACATTGACACTCTTATTGAACTGAATTGAATTTCTCATAATTGATTAATTTTGCGGGGCTGACATTGTTATTGAACTAAATTGAATCAAACTGAACTGATTTGAAATTGTTTCATAATTGATGCATTTTGCAACACTGACACTGCTATTGAAGTGAAATGAGTTAAATTTAACTAAATTGAATTCATTTCATAATTGATGAACTTTGCAACATTGACATTGTTATTGAATAAATTGAATCAAACTGAACTGATTTGAAATTGTTTCATAATTGATGAATTTTGCATCATTCATTCTGTTATTAAACTGAATTGAATCAACATTATTGATTCAACATTATTAATACCAACATTTGTTTCATAATTGATGAATTTTGCAGTACTAACACTGTCATTGAACTGAATTGAATGTTTTATAACTGATGAATTTTGCAACATTGACACTGTAATTGAACTAAATTGAATCAAACTGAACTAAATGGAAAATTTTTCATAATTAATTAACTTTGCATCATTCATTCTGTTATTAAACTGAACTGAATCAACACTGAACTGAATTGAAAGGTTCGTAATTGATGAACTTTGCTACACTGACACTGTTACTGAACTGAATTGAATCAACATTGAAACTGAATCGAATGTTTCATAATTGATGAACTTTACAACATTAATACTGTTATTTTCCTGTTTATAACTGTAAATCTGCTTTAAAAAACAATCTGTATTGTATAAAGCGCGATAGAAATAAAGCTGACTCGACAACAACACTCGCTACACTGATAAACACGCACAGGTGAAGGAAACTCACACTCTCTTGCTCTGGACGATGTCGATGTAATCCTCCGAGCGTGAGTAAAAGCCCTCCGGACTCAAAGCGCCCCAGAAGTTTGACCAGAGCTTCCCGTGCCGAGACAGCATGGGCGCGATCACACCCCTGTGAACATCAGCGGCAAACATTTTGTAAATTGTATTATTATTAATATTATCATTATGTGGATATTTCTGTCATAATTTATTCAGGTTAAACCAAAACTATTATTTTAGCGGTTTGTAGTGAAAATCTTTGCATTTCAGTGTTTATCTGATGATAGTTTAACAAATAAACAAATAAAATGAAATCATCAAGCCATCATGAGGCACGTCTGCTGTTCGTTCACTCACTTGTTCTCTTCGATGAGAATACGTAAAATATCAGGATTCGTCAGAGCAACATCAGAGTCTATGCTGAAGAAATAATCGCAGGAGACGTCCTTCTTACACGCCTCCCTGAAACACAAACACACAGCCAATGGAATCATGGGAAAGATCAGTTTACTGAACAGATTCAGCCATCAGGACTGGTCATTTCTGACATTTGTGTGTGTGTATTTACACTGCCATGGTTCTGGCCTGGTCCTGTCTGAGGTTTTCCTCAGGTCCGATTATTTTCGCCCCAGGGAACAGAGAGCGATGACGCGTCCAGAACCGCTCAATGTGCTGTTCATGAAACACAACCTGCAAACACACACACACAAACACACTATGTTTGTTTCACTATATTAGTGAGGACATTGCATAGACTTCCATTGATTTTATATCAGGATAATGATATTTTCTATGGCCTAACCCAAAAACCAACCCCTAACCCTACCCATCACAGAAGACTAACACTAGATTTAAAAAAAACAAACATGTTTGGGCCTTTTTAACTAGTGAGGACCAGTAAAATATCTTCACCAGTCGGTTGTCATAATATTTCACTATACAAGTAAGGACATTTGGCCCTCACAACAGTACAGATAAACCTGCACACACACACTCAGACTGCATGTGTTAACATGCAGGTCATGTGTTTCACCAGCACATGTGTGGACAAAGCAGAGCACAGAAATAGATGTTCAGTGCCTCGTCACGCTGCTGCCGTTTTAAAAAAACATGGCACTCCCATTGAAAACAATGGGTAAAAAACGCTTTGGTGGACACACGGCCTCAGCATGAAAGTCACACAGGTCATGTATGAGGCAATAGTTAAGCTTTACCATAAAAGATCATTCAAAATATATATCCAGCTATAACAGTTTTCTCAGTGATACTGGTATGAAGAGCCGTATGTACGTTGTTGTGTATGAAGAGTCGTAAGCGCGTGTGCGGGTAGTTCAGAGTCGCGAGCCTCTCCAGAAATTCTTCCAGAAACGGCGTCGGCTGCTCGATAAACACAGCAATGTGAACCAGCGGCATCTCCTCGTCCTACACACACACAAACATCTCCATTAGAATTCCTCATAAACCACATGACACATCTGTCAGACTCATGTTGAGTGTAATTGTGTTTGTGTTAATATTCGGACACTCACAGACAGATGACTCAGGTCCAGCAAATCATCATCACAGTTTCCACATCCGTGTTCGTACGTCCACGCCGTCGGCACGTAGTTACCCAGATAATTCAGCTGGAGCTACACACACACACACACACACACAACAAATGGTTAATGTCTCCATGATCTTAAAGAGAGATCGTAGTATCATGCTGTCAGTTCAGTTCTGGATCCGCCATCCAAACATACTGTGCAGCGCCACGTACAATCACATCACATGAATAAGAGCGTGTACACCTGAAGCGCACACACACTAAAAGCCTGTTACTCCATGAGTTCTCTTTCGCATCTTATTGCGCTTAAATGGTCAAATAAACACAGAGTGCACACAAATAAAAATAGATCTTTTACAGTTTCGAATGATGTTTTAATCTTATCTGTATGACCATAAATGACGGAGTATTTTAAGTTGTTTCCGCTGTTACAAAATCATCTGGCATTGTGCCGATTTGTGTCGTGGACGTCTCACTACTACAGGGTAGGTATCGAACCGTGACTTCTGTGTACTGTTATACCACGCAAGTCTAGAGACCAATAAAGCAAATGAACAGTCTGATGAGTGTCTGTACATTAAATGCGGGCCCCGTGGAAACAGAAGAATTACTGTGCAGAATGTTTGCATTTACCTTAGTTGGTCCATTGCCATGGATAACGACAGGAAGCGTGTCATAGACCACGTTCCGAGCTCTGACTCTGGATTTCTCAAACTTCAGCACCACTTCCTCTGGAAAAACACACATCCATCACACCAGATCACACACACGCAGAATTAGGACTGGACTACAGCAAACTACAGTGAGTGTGTGTGTGTGTGAGATTGTGTCTGTGAGAGTGAGTGTGTGAGATTGTGTGTGAGTATATGAGAGGGTGTGTCTGACCGTGTGAGAATGTGTGTGTGTGTGTGTCTGTCTGTACCTATGGCTCCATTGAGATTCTGAAAAATTTGGGATTTGTGGTCCAGCGTGATGTTGAACTTTCTCTGGAAAAAAGAAACTGTATTTAGCATGAAGAGCTACACACATGTCATTCACACACACACTCTCACACACTCTCACACAAGCTCACACACACACCCTCTGCTCTTTGTCCAGGTAGATCCGTGTGTAAAACAGCTGGTCATCATCATTGTCCTTGTATTTCCACTGCTGCACTATCGCATAAATCTCAGGAGCGAAGCCAATGAAACCTACACACACACAAACAATCACATGGGCGTCAGCTGTCATGGCATTTCCTTTCATTGCACTGACACACACACACACACACACACACCTCCAGAGTTGAGGTAGCGTTTGCCGTGATGCACTGCTGGGTATTTAGACGCGAGTCTCTGGTCCGGCCAGCAGAAGCCCTCGGCGGAGAACACGACGCGATGAGAGAAACGAGAGAACTTCCTGAGCAGCTCCACCGGACCGCTGGCTAAAATCACATCATAACTACACACACACACACACACAACAATCATGTCAAGAGCACAAAAAACATACATAAACACTGAATATACACATCTAATTTATCTTACATATGCAATGAATGTCAACATGAACGAGTGTATATTATAAAGCAGTCGACTCATTTTTGACACAAATGAAACCTCACTCACTCAGGTTTAAAACATGTCAGGATGTTGGTAATCGAGTTACATATCAATAAAGAAAGGAGAAATCAGGTCACTGCATTGTGTTTATTGTGTGTGAACACACCTGTCTACAAACATGATGACAGTGTTTTGTTTGTCTTTGTGTTTCTCTAGTTCTTTCTTCAGCCATCGAACCTTCTGACCTCCACCGACGGTCCGGGCCACGTCACCACCCCTCCACTCCTCACCCAGACCCAGAACCTACACACACACACACACACACACACACATAGTATTTGCACATCTACACTAATGTTCAAAGGTTTGGAATAATTCAAATTTTTAATGTTTCTGGGAAAAAAAAAAAGTCTCTTCTGCTCATCAAGGCTGCATAAAAATACAGTAAAAATATTGAAATATTATTACAATGTAAAACAGCTGTTTTCTATGTGAATATATTGTAAAATGTAATTTATTCCTGTGATCAAAGCTGAATTTTCAGCATCATTACTCCAGTCTTCAGTGTCACATGATCCTTCAGAAATCATTCTAATATGATGATTTGATGTTCAAGAAACATTTCTGATTATTATCAATGTTGAACAAAATCATCATTTCCTAGGAAATTGGCTCAAAATATCAGTAATAAAAATGGAAGTTGCTGCAATCGGGCTCTTTTTCCCTCCATCATAAATGAGTTGGTCTCAGAGCGTCAGACGAAACACAATAAACGCTGTCATGTGATCTTGCGTTCGGATGCTGGTGTTTGGGAACGCAATCGTATGAGACGCTTCTGGAGGGAATTAAACCAAATCATTCTGATGACAGACTTTGACTCAGGCGTTTCAGAACCACCAAACCAACATTTGAGATGCTGCGATGCCATTGGTCCGCTGGTTAGTCCAGTTATCCAATCACGGCCTCTGCTGAGGCAAAGTCACATGAGTTTTTGAGGGATTTATTCGGTAAATGTGTTTCCATCGTAGTTTATGGGCAAAAAAACCCACGTTTTTTTAATGCGCATTTTTAGAATTTATGCTCATTTTGGCATTTTCCATTTTTTTATGCAATATCCCAAAATGCGCATAAAAATGGGTGGATAGAAACACTTATAATAATCAGAAATGTTTCTTGAGCAGCAAATCATATTAAAATGATTTCTGAAGGATCATGTGACACTGAAGACTGGAGTAATGATGCTGAAAATCACACAAATAAATGACATTTTACAATATATTCACATAGAAAACAGCCATTTTAAATTCTAATAATATTTCACTATTTTTACTGTATTTTTGATCAAATAAAGGCAGCCTTGTTGAGCAGAAGAGACTCTTTCAGAAACATTAAAAATCATACTTAAAATTTAAACTACTTTGTGAAGTGTATGTCATATATAAGCGATGTGACACCTGAACAGTGTAGTTAAACTGTCGGATGGTCCTCATGAACCTCAGGTAGCCGTCGGTCACTTCTGTAGCTGCGGTGATCACCAACACCTCACCTGAACACAGATTGAGTTATAATACATCACTGACTTCACAGATAATCATGGAGTTATTCTGAGTCCTGGATATATTTATTGACCGATGTCAATATCTACAGTGAATGGTGGCTGATATATTTTAAAGGGTTAGTTCACCTAAAAATGAAATTTCTGTCATTAATTACTCACCATCATGTCGTTCCACACCCGTAAGACCTTCATTCATCTTCAGAACACAAATTAAGATATTTTTGATGAAATCCGAGAGGTTTATGACTCGTCCATAGACAGCAATATAATCAACACTTTCAAGATCCAGAAAGGTACTAAAGACATCGTTAAAACAGTCATGTGACTGCAGTGGTTCAACCTTAATGTTATGAAGCGACGAGAATACTTTTTGTGCGCAAAAACAAAACAAAAATAACGACTTTATTAAACGATATCTTCTCTTCCCTGTCATTATCCTTACGCAGGAGACACAGTAAGTACAGCGAAGGCTTCCGTGTTTATGTCCGAATGCCGGCTCAGTATTTGCCAAAGCTGATCACGTGATCAGCACGACGCATGCGTGTGATGCTGACGCAGGAGACAGCCAATAATGAGTCGGAGTTCTGACGTAGAACCTGGAAGCGCTGGACGTAAACAACATATGAGAGAAGAGATTGTTGAATAAAGTCGTTATTTTTGTTTTGTTTTTGCGCACAAAAAGTATTCTCGTCTCTTCATAACATTAAGGTTGAACCACTGCAGTCACATGACTGTTTTAACAATGTCTTTAGTACCTTTCTGGACCTTGAAAGTGTTGATTATATTGCTGACATGAGGGTGAGAAATTAATGACAGAAATTTCATTTTTGGGTGAACCAACCTTTTAAATAATCCAATGATAATGGGAAATGTGAATAAATGTGTGTAAAATGAGTGTTCATTTATTCCCAACTCCCTAAAGAATACCTGAAATATGTTTTTTAGATGTTTATTTATGTTGACAAGATTTGGTTTTTAATCAGTTAACCGGACCAATGCCTCTCAAAATATTCAAATGTTGGTCGATATATGATTAACAACACCGATGTTCAATAAATACTTACATTGTTTATTGATAACATAATCCCAATAGTACTTTCCACAATCCCACTGTCAGACAACGAAAACTAACTCAAAATACATTAAAACATAATTATCTGCAGAATATAGTTCATTGGTGCAACTGTATGTTTATGATTAATGTATTAATAACGTGAAGACCATGAGAAACCATCAGAAACTCAAACCCAGTTTCTTCTGTAGAAGTTTCTGGATCTCCAGCCTGTTTCTTGATGTTCTGTGGATCCTGAGGCTTCTGAAGGACCTTTTTCAATACAGTTTGCTTCTGTTTTATAGATATTTTGAGTCCCTCTTAGCAAATTTACCATGGTTTCCAACAAAATACCACAGTTATTACAGTACTCGTTACTGAATAGTAATTCAACAGCGTCTGAGAAGCTTTTTGTCATTTTGATTTATTTCTTTGTGATGACAATAGGGTTAATATCGTTTTGCCACAATTTCACGGTATTTTGACCAAAACAATGGTTAGCATGATGGCCGTTTGTTCGGATCGCCAGTTACATTCAGATTCAGATCTGACTGGACATTTAAATGCAAGACTGACAGAAAATCATATAACGGTTCTTACTGGGTTTCCCGGGCCGCGGCTCGGTTCGGCAGAGCTGAACGGAGCCCAGAATCAGGGTCAGGATCACGCGCACCGCAGTCATCGCGCTCGTGGGTCTCTGCACGCGTCTCGCTCGGGTTCGGTTCAGTTTTCCCGTCGCTCCAGTGAAGAACTCTCCCGAAGTTCGCGGACTGGGGGCAGGAATTTCACCGTCAACATGAAGAAACCGCCTTGTTTCCGTTTGGACAGCCAAGGACCTCGGAGCAGAAGATGACGGACAGAGAAGCAACCAATAGAAAGAGAGAACGCGATGGCGTTCGACCAATCAGAGTCAGACAAATGGAACGCGATTCTCACAAAAATCAACCCCTTGAGCTACAAAAAGAGATTTTGAGGGAGGAGTGCCACGTTTTAGGAATAACTTAACGGGTGTTTCTAAAAATATACGTAAATTCTATATATATACACCAATATTTAGTGTTTACATTTACGTGATAATATCTCTTTTTTATTAGGTTATTTAGTAGTTATACGTTTTATTTAAAAAAAAAAATAAATAACGATACAATAGTATACATTTTGCACTAGCAATAAATGTTTGGACACATCCACTTATTCTTGATTATGACTATTTTCCACATTTAAAAAAAAAAAATTGAACATTCATGAAAACTATGAAAGTTTAACCCAACATTTGTTGTAATAGTCACTGAGCTTTGGTGGCAATGCCATAAATAGCCTATGTATTGCTGCTGACAAATAGTACAGACACTGTGAAACCTTGTAAAAGAGATTTTTATATTTTTATATATATATATGGAGGTTGGTTGTAAAAATCTCTTTTATATATATAAATCTTGAGTTGATCTTAGGTCAAATGTGCTGGACAGATGTACTGTGTTTGGAGCTCCTGTTTCGTTTGTACTCCACACAAAGTAAATATTCATTCACTTCATCAAGCTCAAAGTACACTCACATACACACAACTCGTGAAGGAGGTAAGAGGAAAATTAACACTTATTTTTAAGTGAAATCCATGAGCATCTCATGAATTATTAATAATGTAGCAGTAACCTGAATGTCTGATCTTTCACTAACAGATGAATTTAGACGAAACTAGTCACTTTAAAGTGAGAAACACTGATTTCACATCGCTCGGTGAAATCAAACAGTTGCATATAGAAAAAAACGTGTGTCAGTTTGTACACACACAATAAATGTTTAGTGATGGTTTGTTGAAGTATTTAAGGTTCATTGACTTCCTCTAATTCAGAACCATTTCTACTTCTTATTTTTGGCTGTTTGAGGTTACTAGAGTTCTTTGGATGTTAATAAAGTTCTTGATGTTTCATCATATATTTCAGATCAGATGATCAATGTTTTGGTTTCTGGGTAGTAAAGTATGACCAGAACAAGAAAATGAAAAGTTATAAAGGTGCTTTTATGATTTCAAACCGTAAAATCCCCCTAAAATCATGTAACTATTTCGTCATTTTCTCTGAAAGTCTAAATAATTTTTAATATGTTAGTAATGAAGTGATTGCTAAATATCCAAACTTACTTTTACTTCCTCTTCCTCTTTGTTAAAAAAGTCTTTTGACCTGGTTGATCAGTAAATCATAGTTTATGTGTGTATCAACCCTCTCAAAATGTTGTCATTATTAAACAGATAAAGGTGAATCTTCTTTGTACTTTAGTGGGGATAACTTATTTTTGTGTAAACTGGTTTCTTAACTCTGTTTTTTTCTTCTGATCTACTTTTTTCTGCTCTAGAAAGCCCAATGGTAAAATAATAACTTTATTTTGAAATGCTGAAAAACTTTATGATATGTGTGGAAGATGAATTAGACATAAAATGATTTCCATTAACAAACACACATGAACACAGGAGACCGGAAACACACTAATGTGAAAATGTTTTGTCTTCTGCTGCGAATCAAAGTTCAAGTTTGCTGAATTCTGACCTGTGAATTTGCATGATGCAAAAACATTTGACCAACAGAGGATCTGATTCTGAACAGATTGACCTCTTGACTGAATTCAAAGAACGCAAACTTCAAAACTCTTCCGGGAAAGGGGGGTAGATGGAATGTTTCACGTTTTGAATGTACTGATAGTTGTAATTTATTAAAATTAACAAATATCATTCGAAAAATACAACAATAAATAGTTAATGTTTAAAAAACTTAAAACATAGAATGTGACATCATATCCCATTTGTTGCAGTTTCACAATTACGAAATTAATTCAATTCAGTTACACTTGATTCAGTATAGTTCAACAGCAGTTCAAAGTTTATCAATTATGAAATTAATTCAATTCAGTTCAATGTTGATTCAATTCAGTTCAATAACAGTGTTAATGTTGAGGTCACGTTTGGGTGGCTGTTATGATGCGCATGATGAAGGAGATAATCTAACAACAGTTTTTAACAATAACTCTTTTCAAGATACATGAAAACACAGGTGATAATATAACCACAACCATGTAGAACAAAGACGATTACTGGTCCCCTAACTCTAACAAAAAATATAACTAATGTTCCTAGCTTTGACCTTGATGCTACATCAATTTTTCCATCTGCCACAGTCAGAAAGTTAGGTATCACACTAGATTCTTCACTATATTAGGAATTCAAATCACAGCTCAAAACCCAATATTATCAGTCATAATGTGTATTTATATTCATATGTTTATACTGTCTACCTTCTACAGTTCTTTGTCATGGATTTAAATGTTTGCACAGTTTGATATTACTGTTATATGCAACTGCATTAGCTCTTCTTCTAGACTGTGCAAATGTCCATATAATTGTTCATGTGAAATGACTGATTATGTTATTACTTTTTGTGAAACATACTTGAGCTCCGGAAAGGCGCTAAAGGTGTCTTTTTCTAGTGAGTTTCTATTAGAGATTCTTTGACTAGAATATTAAATGAATGAGGAACTAATGTTGTGTGTTTTTGCAGGTCCAGACTCACTCATCATGAGGGTCGTTACATCAGACAGCGGCTCTGTCTCTGTGGGAAACCAATATACAGACGAGCTGGAGAATCCAGACATCAGTGATGATGCTGAGTTCTGGAGGAAAGGTGTGAAACCAAATCAAAACACATGAAAACACAGGAATACACATGTTTTAAGTAATATATAAAAAGGTTTCTGTGAGTTTTAGGAGAAAGAAAATATAATTAGCTCAATATTGCTCATTGTTAGTTAATGCATCAACTAATGTTAACTAATGAGACCTAATTGTGAAGTGTTACCGAGCTGGGAAGACCCCACAAAGATACAAAAACAAACGTATGTTTGTTGTGTGTGTCTTTCTCAAACATTCCTTTGCTATTTGACTAACTGTAGTTTATACAGCTGCTCAAACCCTTCTGACCCTTAACCTCAACGTTTGACACCTTCACAGACACACGGTTCGAATAATAATTCTAATTATAATTATCTAATACTACTTAGTACAAAAAAGAAGCTTGATTACTGTAGAGAAAGATGCCAAATTTACCGCCACGCCTTTGCATTGCATTTCTTTGCATTTTTACACGTAAACAAAAGTTTATGATAATAACTGTAAACGCGTCAGTCTGTGAAAAGGGTCCAATAGAAGAATAATCATGACATTGTGTGTGTTAGAATCGTCTGTGCCCAGGTTTGTAGCAGCGCCCTCTATCGGTCGCTGGCGGTGGCGCGTGTATATTGCCGTCGGTGTAACGGCTCTGATGATGCTGCTGCTGATCGTCACGGTATCTGTGAGCCGTGAGTAACACACACTGAAACATATTGTGATATTATACAGACATGTTGTTTCCAATTTCCAAAATAATGACAATTAATTTCTTCACACGTGTAACTGTGTGTTTTGTTAGACGTGAAGTTTGACCGGAAGTTCTCGACTACGGAGACAAACATGAAGAATCTGACAGAAACGCTCCTGAACATCATTACCAGAGCAAACATTCTGGAAGAATTCGGTAATGTTAATCTTCATAATCTTTTATCAACACGAAAAAGACTTTATCCACCTACACAACAAAAAATATGGTGTAAGAAGGTTTTGATAACGTTATGAAACGTTCAAAACGTCCAGATTTTTATTTTATTTTACATAGTTTTTCTTGGTTATGAACGTTAAGGGAACATTCAATTTGTAAACATTATGGGAACGTTAATTTTGAACAACTAAAATGTTTCAGAAAAGGGTTCCACAATGTGTAAATTATGTTTTTAAGCTAACATTTTGAGAAGGTTATTAAAGACCAGATAACTTTGAACGAATGTTTGTTCATAACGTTAGTCAAAGTTATGAAAATATTCCCTGTTAGCTGGGCATATCTTGTGGATTAGCTATATTACTTTAAACTGGAAAAAATTAGACATGTAAACTTTTACTTTTTTCAGGACATAAAATGCATTTGGACATCGGCAATCTGGAGTTTGACCAGGAGACGATGCAAACAAGGATGAATGATGGTAAGTACCACACACGTTCACATATAAACAGACAAAACACTATTAACTAAATGAAATACACTGCAGATCTTAACAGATATGTGTGTGTGTAGTGTCTGATTCAGTACAGGTTCTTCGTGACAAAGTTTCGGAGCTAAAATGCCACATTGACAAGTACATAAACAACAGTAAGTGATGATGCTATAGAGGTTTGTGCTGGTATGTCTTCATTTCTCGCTGTCACTGACCTGACACACGTGTGTGTTTAGACACGCAGGAGCTGTGCTGTCCTGAGGGATGGCTTCTCTTCTCCACACACTGTTATTTCTTCTCTAATGACGGGATGCCATGGGAAGCGGCCAGAGACGAGTGTGAGAATAAGAGAGCAGCGTTACTCATCATAAACAGCAAACAGGAGAAGGTCAGAGTGGATCAGTACTGTACAACTAAACCAACAACACTAGATACACAACTGAACTAATTCAACTAAATCTACACAACTAAACCAGCACCAGACACACAACTTAACCCATACAACTAAAGTAACAGCACCAAATGTGACCCCTTGGTTCCTACTCGCCCCGCTCTGTGCGGGTCTCGAACCCGGGTCTCTGGCATGGGAGGCGGGCACGCTAACAAGGAGGCTAAAGACTCTAGTGTCAGCTGCTAGTGCACCTCTTGAGGTTTACTTGCACAGCTCCTACTTGCTGGCCTCCGTTACACAAACACACAACTGAACTAATACAACTAAGCCAACACAACTAAACAACCAACACCAAACACACAACTACAACTAAACCAACTGCATCAAACACACAACTGAACTAATACAACTAAACCAAGAATACCAAACACACAACTGAACTAATAAAACTAAATCTACACAACTTAACCCACACAACTAAACCAACAACACCAAACACACAACTGAACTAATACAACTAAATCTACACAACTTAACCCACACAACTAAACCAACAACACTAAACACACAACTGAACTAATACAACTAAATCTACACAACCCACACAACTAAACCAACAGCACCAAACACACAACTGAACTAATAAAACTAAATCTACACAACTTAACCCACTCAACTAAACCAACAACACTAAACACACAACTGAACTAATACAACTAAATCTACACAACTTAACCCATACAACTAAACCAACAGCACCAAACACACAACTAAATCAACTAAACCAAGAACATCAAACACACAACTGAACTAATACAACTAAACCAACACAACTAAACAACCAACACTAAACACACAACTAAACCAACACCACTAGACACACAACTGAATTAATACAACTAAACCAAGAACACTTAACACACAACTGAACTAATACAACTAAATCAGCACAACTAGACAACCAACACCAGACACACAACTTAAGCCTTACAACTAAACCAACAACATCAGACATGCAACTGAACTAACACAACTAAACCAACATCACCTGACACACATCTGAATACAACTAAACCAACACAAACACACAAATGAACACAACTAAACTAAAAACACCAAAAACACACACAACTAAACCAACTCCATTAGACACAGAACTGAACTAATACAACTAAACCTACTGAACTAAACCAACAGCACCAAAAACACAACTAAACCAGCATGTTTATTCAAACTGTCCATCATTTAGTAAAGAATCATAATCAGAAGTGTGTGTTCAGAGCTTTGTGGTGAGTAAGACCAAGCCTCTGTTCTACTGGTTGGGTCTGACTGATGGCCGCACCGGCGAATGGGAATGGCTGGACGAGACGCCATACGTGTTTGTCAGGAGGTGAGTGTCTGTCCGCCATCAGGAGCCTCATTTACAGTCTGCTGTTTGTCACATGTGTGTGTGTGTGCAGTGAATGGATGCCCGGTCAGCCTGATAACTGGCAGAATCATGGTTTGGGTGGCGGTGAAGACTGCGCTCACTTTCACCACGACGGCCGGTATAACGACGACCACTGCTCTCGACGCTACCGCTACGTCTGCAAAGCTCACGCGTCCTCCATCTGACGACCGACAACAAACACAGTTCATGTTAAACAGTGCATGTTAACAGTATCGTGTTTCATATTTAATGATATTAAAGGCTTCAATTCTTATATTTACTGTATATCAGAACAGAAAAAGTTCATTTATGCTTAATTTTTATTTTATGATGGTTAGTTTTGGGGGCATGACAATGTATTTTAGCTTCAGTTTTTGTCCAGTGACAAAAGTCATCCAGTTGTGATCCAAGAAAGTTGTTCTGAATAAAAGCATCTGCTGAACAAATAAAAGAAATGTTACTGCTGATGTTTCTGCAGCGCTTAAGGTAATATTCCAGTTATGTTGCTGGATTAAAGTTATGGCAATATTATGGTAATGATACTGTATATCAATGTCATTAATGCTGTAATGTTTGGATTGTTTCTACGAAAATACTGTGGTATTTTAGCATAATTGAAGATGAATATACACATGCCGCATCAAAATGTTTCCACAAATACATCATAGATGGACAGTTTATTAATAAATATATATTTGCTTTACATAAAATATATATGAAATCTTGTAAATTGTCCCATCTCAAAAGTTTCAAATTCCAATGTATACATTTTTCAATGCAATATATCAATCAGTTATTAATTATGAGCAAAACTACATTTAAAGAGAAATTTATGTAATAATAATAAATTATACACAATATATCTGACAAATATGCAAGGATTTTTACTAAAAATGATCACTGATTAAAAGTTTGGGGTAAGCAAGATTTTATACATTTATTTTTATGAAAGAAATTAATACTTCTATTCATCAAGGACGCATTAAATTGATCTAAAATGACACTAAATACATTTATAATGTAACAAAAGATTCTACTTCAAATAAATGCTGTTCTTTAGAACTTTCTATTCATCAAAGAATCCTGAAAAATAAAATTTATCACAGTGTCCACAAAAATATGAAATGTTTTCAACATTGATAATAATCAGAAATGTTTCTTGAGCAGCAAATCGGCACATTAGAATGATTTCTGAAGGATCATGTGACACTGAAGACTGGAGTAATGATGCTGAAAATTCAGCTTTGATCACAGGAATAAATTACAGTTTACTATATATTCACATAGAAAACAGCTGTTTCACCTTGTAATATTATTTCACATTTTTACTGTATTTTTGATCAAATAAACGCAGCCTTGATGAGCAGAAGAGACTCATTAAAAAAACAAACTTTTGACCGCTAGTTTATGAGCTGAAAGACTCATTTTCCTGGAACTGTCTATCTAGCTAAAGCTAGCATTAGCGCTATTCTTCCCCCTCTCTCTACCTCCAGACGGGTTTGACAGTTTTATCACGTGACCCACGAATGAACACAGAGTTTTCCGAGACGGCGGAGCTGCTCTTCCTCAGACGACCAGCGGGAGTCTGTGAGAGCCTGAGCGGTGGCGTCTGCGTCACCGGAGACGGTTTTGGTGTGGCCTTTGGCTGGTTTCCAGGAGCGACGGCATTGCGTGTTGTGGACGCCACAGTGTTGCGAGCGAAGCCGGGAGGTTTGATGGTGGAGTCGCGTGCAGAGGTTCGAGGGCTGCGGCGGTCTAGTGTAGCGCGACACATCTTCTCTTGTGGCGGCGGCCGAACCACTTGTGTTTTCTTGGCGGGAATCTGCGTCCTGAGAGGAACAACCTTCCTCAAACTTGATGATGATGATGAAGATGGTTTAGTGGAAGATGAAGGTGATGGTCTGTTTTTAGAGCCGACGGGTCGTTTGCTGTTTGTCTGGATCGATTGTGTTGCTTCGGCGCTTTTACTTGTAGGGTTGACGTTATCTTTAGTTGTGTTCTCTGATTCTTTATGATTGTCATTCATCACCTCTAAATCTGTTTGAGATGGGTCAAAGGTCACGTTTGGAGTCACTTCTGTATTTCTGTATTGTGTTTGCTCGTTATTCTGCAATTCCTCTATGGAAAGGCTCTTATTTTGTATCTCTGGCTCTTCTGTCATGATGCTGTTGTGCGCAATGGAGAGCGAGTGTATAGGAGGAAGTACATCAGCTCCACAGGGGTCAAAGGTCATGTTCTTCTGTTGCCGTAAGCGACGAGAACTGCCGAAGCGCTGCGGCGAACTGTGAGGGCTCGTCGTCAGCAGCTCCAGAAGCCCCTCCCTCTTTAACGCCACCTCCACGTCTGCTTCGCTATTGGACCGCAACCCGAAGACCCCGCCCACACCCTCGTGCCCCGCCCACGAGTGACGCTTGTCCTCCGACTCCTTCAGACGCTTGCGCCGAGACTCCTCCCACATTCCTCGCTCCACATTCTCCTATGGAGAAAAGAAGAGCAGCTGATTAACAGAATGAGTTTAAGTTAGCTGGAATAAACTACACCGGGTTTTCAAACCAGGGGGGTGAAAAAAGGGAGTGCTAGGGGTAAAAGATTAGAGAAAAACAATGTAAAAATGTAAAAATAAAGAAATAAATAACAATAATAAAAAAGATTAAATGAATTAAAATAAACATTAAATATTCAAATAAATACAATTATATTAGAATAAATACATAACTAAATATATTAAATATTAAAATAAACAAAACTATTAAAATAAATGCATAATTACATTAAAATGAATAATAATACATTATATTAAAATATTAAATAATACATAATATATATTAGTATATAAGTAAACAAATAAATACATAAGTAAATAAATAATACATTTATCAGTACAGTTACTGTAGTGAGTAGAAAAAAAGTTCATCCTAATATGCTTTTTTTTTTTCAAATAATATTTTAAATTGATATAGTGTACCAATTTAAAGGGGACCTATTTTTTCACAAGATGTAAAATAAGTCTCTGGTGTCCCCAGAATGTGTCTGTGAAGTTTCAGGTCAAAATACCCCACAGATCATTTATTATAGCTTGTCAAATTTGCCCCTATTTGGGTGTGAGCAAAAACACGCCGTTTTTGTGTGTGTCCCTTTAAATGCAAATGAGCTGCTGCTCCCGGCCCCCTTTCCAGAAGAGGGCGGAGCTTTAACAGCTCGCGCTTCGGTCGCTCAACAACAACAAAGCTGGAGAATCTCACGCAGCCAAAATGAGGATTGTCAGTAACGGTGTTCAGCCTTACATTGTTCAAACCGGAGTCGACACTGATGGAGAGACTCAGGAAGAAGTTACAACTTTTAGACGTTTCTGAACGGTTAGTGGATAAATTTATGTAGTTGCTGTGGAGTTGATTCAACTCATCCACTAGCATGTGCCGTCATGTTAATCTTTTGTGCAAATCCAGTGTTGAATTGACCCTCGTTTGTGAAGCAGTCCGGCGTAAAATGACGGCATGACAATAACACTCTACTACAACAACTCTTCCTCTTCTCTAAAGCAGCCCAACATGGCCTCACCCCCTTTGTTGTGTGTTCTCGGGGGCGGGGTTTACGTAAATTTTAGGGTTAGTGATGTCAGCAACCCAGGAAGAAGCTTGTTGTAGTCCTTAAAATGCAATTTCTGTAAAAGAAAATATCTCTCTTTGCATTGAACTTTGAGCGTCGTAACTTTGCAGATGTTGTTTATGCTCAAACAGCAACATTACACACTAACTAAAGTTAAAATATGAAATCATAATCAAGGACCCCTTTAAAGTAGTCTAAACTGGGTCTTGAAACATAAAATATCTGCCATGCATGGTAAGATAAATAAAATGGGGGGGGGTTAGATACCTGAACAGCTTTTTTGAATTTGGAGCAGAAATTCTGGAAAATTTTGAAGCACTCATCCAGTTTGAAGATGTCTTTGTCTTCGCAGAAGAAATCGATCAGAGCGTCTCCTTCCCTTTGAAGCTCATCAATCCTGATCCTCAAATCCTCCAGAGCTTCAGCAGCGCTCTGAAACACACCATCAGTGGTACAATTTAACAAAATTATATTTAAAATCAGAGAAAAAAGTCATAGAGGCCAGGTAAAGGGTCAGAGGTCACCTTCAGGAAGGACTGCAGCTGCGTCAGGAGCTCATCATCTCTGTGGATGTGCTGCTCTAAATCATCAACTCTTCCGCTCAGAGAATGAAACTCTGCATGGATGCTGTCAACACACACTCTACACACACACACAGGTTTGTACAGTAGACTTCCATTATTTCTTTATCAGGTTAATGATATTTTATGATATAATTCTGTGGTGTTTTTGTCTTTTTTATTAGTTTCTTTTAAATATGTCTATATAGTTTTGATTGATTGATTCTCACCGAGCTGCTTGCTGAACATGCAGAAGTTTCTCTGGAAACATGAGCAGATCTTTCTTCTGAGCCTCCTGTAAAAGTCACACAAATGTGCATGTTTCGCTTCATTGAGATGCTCTCTGACCTTTGTGTTTCATAAAAGAACACGTGTGTGTTTTGTGTATCACATTATAGAGACCAGATCAGACCGACACTTACCAGAGCGACAAAGTGCAGCAGGTTCATTCCAGGTTTGTTGGCTTTAGTCTCAGCCAGTGACAGCAGAGAGGAGAGTTTGAAGCCCATGACATTACCGGCAGACCCACCCTGAGAGAGTATATTCCAGGTTAATAACTGCATTACTTTCACAGTAATGTCACAGTAGGACTTCTCTTGAATCTAACTGCACTCTCAGAAATGTATTGTAAAATCTACAGTACTTTACTGCCAATTTCAGTCAAGTTTTTACAATTGTACAGTAAAAAAGCTTGGTTTTACTCTGAGTTTACAGGATTAGAAAACAAAAAATACTGTAAACAAACAATATCATTTTGTATTTCTACAGTCCATATGTACTGTGAAGGTACCCAGCATCAGGTGTTTTTTTTTAATACTTGTTGGTTTTATCTGTGCTGCTGAACTTATTTTTGGTTCACTTTTAGCAGTTTTATTATTTTTTGTTTTGTGTCACCTTTGTTGTGTTTTGTTGTCTGTGCATCATTAGGTGATGCTTATAAGAAAAAAAGTCTTGTGTTGCAAGACGATGTCACAACTTTCAAAGATAAATCTCACTATTGAGAAAGATCAATCTATAAACAGTTATACATTTGAAATAGGACATTGGTAAATCTTCGTGCTAAAATAACGCTAAAACGAAATCATCGTATTCATGCTAAGAATAGTTTGACTAACTTAAAATCAGCTTATTTTCATTTGTCACACTTCTGACTTGGCTAGAACAGAAATTTGAATATGAATATACAAGGTCCAAGATCCGAAGCAAATGGACACTGATCACCATTATGGTGACTTCAAAACAATTACAGTGGTAAACAATATAATTTCTTAAAATTATATATATTTCTTAAAATACTGTGATGTATCATTTTGTTGTTGATTAACAGTAATTCGTAAGAAAATGACCCAGCATGCATTCATTTCACTGTAAATTTCTGACTATTTCTGTAAAATAATACTTGTTTTTGTAAATTCTTGTAAATTCCTGGAAATTTTTTGCAGTGTAGGTTTGTCACTGTGACAGTAAATATAAATGTTGTTTTGTTTTAGTGGTGAAATTTATTGTGAATTTATATGGTTGAGTTTAATAGACCATCAGTGAGACCCTCATTGTTTTTATATAAATAAAACACATACACAGGTTTGTACAGTAGACTTCCATTGTTTCTCTATCAGGTTAATGATATTTTATGATATAATTCTGTTGTGTTTTTGTAATATATATATATATATATATATATATATATATATATATATTACCCACAACACATTTTTGAGCTGTCAGAAATACTGTGTTAGGATGTTTTTCTTAAAATTGTGTGATTATTTTCCATTTAGGGTCATGAACATGCCTGCAAAGTTTCAACTCTCTGAAGTGACTGTCTAATGTGTGTATGATATTCCTGTTATGACTGTGATGTTATATTTACATTTATGCATTTGGCAGACGCTTTTATTTGAAGAAATGTACGCTGTGTTGGAGGCATTCATTTTTATCAGTTCAAGCAAATTAACGTTGAATTTCGAACCCATGATTTGGCGTTGCGAGCACCATGAACTACGGTTCAAGATACATTAAAAATGTACATTTATTAATACCGTTTATAATATTCACATTTTGTAAATCTTTAAGTTTAAAAATGGTTGTTAAATACAGTTTTAAATGTTTTTATTGCACCTTAATTGTAATATGCGAAAAGTATTAATGTTGAAGGCTTACTGTTTTTACCTGATTTTTTTGTTGTTGTTGTTTTTCTTAAGGTTTTGCATCAGTTTGACCCCGAACATTATGATCATACCCAGAATTTTAACCTTAATACAAAAAATTACCTTAAAAATTACCTTTAAAGTAGTTGTACTTGTAGCGTTCCTGTAGTTCAAACAGTAAATTATGGCACTCGCAACGCCAAGGTCATGGGTTCGATTCCCAGGGAATGCATGAACTGATAAAAATGTATATTTTAAATGCAATGTAAATTGCTTTTGATCAAAGCATCTGTTAAATGCATAAATGTGAATGTAATCTTCATAAGTAGCTTGGTTAATTATTAACTACCTTTATTAACACTGCTACATGTATAAGTGTGTTTGTGTAAAAGTACATGACTTACAGCATTCATGATGTTCCCAGCTTGCAGCACTAAATGAAGGACATTGTGAAGCTCCTCACAGTTCAACAGCTCTATTAAATAAGAGATCATCAGCAGAAAGTACTTAGTATTTATAAACCTCACGACACAGTATTTAGAAATTAAGAAAGCAGGATCACCGTTAATGGCGGTCAGGACGATGGCGATGTCGTGCTTCATGGCTGTGTATGAAGGGAAAAACTCTTCCTTTAGCAGCAGAGCCTTGAGACGCACCTCATACCTGCAGACACACAGAAGAACCAGCTTAAAGAAGACCTGGACCAGACCTGATCACTGCCAGACCTGATCTGTCTTTCACAGAGTACCTGGGTAAATGTATGAGCTGGTGAATGAAGGCATCAGGCGGCGGCAGGTCTTTGGGGTTCCCGCTGAACGTCTGTAGGTTCTTCACCTGTCAATCAATCAATCAATAATAAAGCAATAATCTGCTCAATCAATCAATCAATGGTGTCTTTACCTCATCCTCCTCCGGCAGGAGCTTCAGGAGCTCTCGGAGACACTCCACACTGAAGACACCCGTGTTTCCATGAAGAATATTGTCCAGAAGACTCTCACTGGATCTGGACATACAGAGACACGGAGGATGAATGAGAGCGAAGGAATGAAACACACACCGTCACACACACACACACACACTCCATTCTTACTTTTTGAAGTGTTTAAGGAAAATGGCGATATTCAAGCTTCTCTTGGAGTCCAGGATGCTGATCTAAAGACAAACACACACACACACACACACATTAATGCTGTTCGTCATACTCGTCACAAACCATTTTCATTTTAAAGTTTTAGTAATTTTGTTGTTTTAGTCAGTTTATATAAATATACACACACACACACACACACACATAGTTTTTATTATTATTTTAAATTATTTTTATATTTTCCATTTTAATTTTAGTAAGTTTTAGTAGTTTTTGTCATTTTTTATTAGTTTTTGTTTTTTAATGTCTATATAGTTTTTATTAATATTTTGAATTAGTTTTTATATATTTTCATTTTGATTTGTTTAACATTTTGCTGTTTTTGTCCTTTTTTAGTTTAGTTTAAATACATATTTTAATTAATATTTTGAATTAATTTTAATATTTTCCGTTTTAATTTTAGTTTTAGTAGTTTTGTTGTGCTTTTGATATTTTTATTAGTGTTTGTTTTTTTAATGTCTATGTAGTTTTTAATAACATTTTAAAATAGTTTTTATTTTATATTTTCCATATTCATTTTAATTTTAGTTAAAGTTTAGTATTTTTGTCAGGTTTTTGTCATTTTTTTAATATGTCTATGTACTTTTAATTAGTATTTTAAATTCGTTTTTATATTAATTTTACTTAAAGTTTTATTTTTTTGCTTATTAGTTTAAAAAAAAACATTTCTAAAGTTTTATTAGTATTCTGAATTTATTTTATTTTTTCATTTTAGTTAAAGTTTTAGTAATTTTGTTGTGTTTTGTCTTTTTTAGTTTTTGCTTTTTTGTAAATGTCTATTTTATCTATTTTAGTACTTAAACTAATGTAATAAGTTTAATTTTTAAAAAATATATTTTATTTTATTTCAGTAAAAGTTTAACAAAAATGTTTAATAATGGTTTTAGATTTAGTTGACGATAATAATAACCCGCATGTTTTGTGTCTCACCTGCTGTCTGAGATCTCTCACAGAAGCACGTCCTCGTCCGACAGTCTTCCCGCCGGTCGCAGTGGGAGACGGAGTGTCCTCGTGTTGTCCGAACAGCTCCTCGATGGCTCTGATGTCGATGTGGAACGCCGGCTCCCTGCTGTGCCGTCCGAGAGTCCACAGGTTCGGCCCGTCATGCTGTTTGACACGATCTTCAGGAATCGGTTTCCAATAGAAGCTCCTCACCCTCCTCTTCCTCTCTGCAGAGTTTTCCACAGGAAGGGGCGGAGGAAGGGGAGGAGCCAGAGGAGGGGCGTTGATGGGGGCATGGCCATGTAATAAAACAACATCCCCGCCCTCATCATCAAAAATCCGGCTCTCATTGGCCAACGAGACACTGCTCATAGTAGAAGGAGATGTGGGTGGGGTCAGAAGATGAGCACTAGTTCACTGCATGACATCATCAGGGTGTTTCTTAAAGCCACGCCCCCTACAGATTCAGCCAACATTCTGTAATAGGAGAATTAACACAAAACACATTAATTAACGAGACACAAATCAAACTGTAAATATTCAACATGTTCTGAAGAACGACATGATGAATTCTCTGGCATTCGTGCGCAATTAAACACACTTCAGTGAGGATTCAAACACACTGAGGACCCAAAGAACGACAAACTCATCATTGTTTTATAGGACACACATCCGGTTTATCATAAATCATGTAGGAGCAGTTACACAAGCACGAGCGAAGAGCATTCATGTGAATTTGTGTGCTGAAAACAGCTTTTCTAATCCAATTGTTCCTAAATTAGAGTATATAAATATCCTTTAACAGACACTTTTTAGGATATTGAGAGTTTAATTCAGATATTTACGTTTAGTGCTGACGTCATGTGATCTTTATGAGATGACATCATGGCGTCAGCGGTTTATTACGGAACAAAATATCAGCTCATATCAGTGCTTTTGCACACAGCAAATATTTACACAGAGGCACAAACTCAACCGTCTGTGCGGAAATTATGCATAACATACAATCATCACTTCAATATTTCAACGTGTTTTAACTTTGCCCTCATTTGTCAAACTAAATTCAATTAAACTAATCACTAATCAAACATAAAATGACATCAGCATAAGAAATAATTCACCATCATCAGTGTTTTTCACTAAATTATGCTCTTGGTGATGAATATGATGTTTCCTTTTTCATTTACTGTTGGTAAGAACAAACCTGACAACCCACAATTTCTCAATATAATAACGTTCAAAAATATGCTGTAACATTTTATACATAAACTTCCCTCAGTGGAATGAATAACCAGATATAAATAATCTTTCTTATGGAGTAAATTTCATGATTAAACTGAGAAAACAAACTACACACGAATAATCAAGAAGACAAACAACTAAGCGTAAATAAATTCAACTAAAGGCGCATCATGAAAACGCTTATATTTAATCTAAGTTCCTCATGAAAACTATAATACATAACATACAGTAGTATAATATATTAACAACTGATCAGTGATGAAGAAAATAAACTTACCTTAATGTGCTAATGAATATGCCTCAGTCACAGCACTTTAAATGATCATAACTGTAACAGAAATCATGCGAATTATGAAATATTTTCATAAGTAAATAATTAATTATCCATTAAAAATTGAGGAAAGTGAATATTCGGTGCGTCCGGTGAGTCTGACAGGAGCTCGCGCATGTGCGCAAACACACACACACACACACACACTTCAGTAAAACACTCAAATATTTATATTAGTACAGTCTCTCATCTAAAGCAGAGTAGTGAACAACAATCATGGCATAAAATTATGCGAACTGTAAATGTTGTAATTTTAAAGCAGACGTGTAAACGATCTTGAGTGTGAGTGTGTGTGTGTGTGTAAGACTGATAACAGCTCTGCCCGTCACACCCAACATCAGTAAACTGTCAGTCATGCCATTTTCAATGCGTTTTATCATTCGAATGATTGTTTTACACACAAAATTTGCTGAAGAATTTATACAAATAGTAATTTACAGTTGTGGTCAAGTAAATATGAAAAAAGAAGGCTGTGAAAATAAATCTGCATCTTTAATCCTTTTGACTTTTAATTAAAAAAAATTCACAAAGAAATGTAACTTTTCATTGAAGTAAAACTAATGAAAATGGGGGAAATCATTAATACACACTGGCCACAGTTAATGGCACCTTTTTGCAACCTCCTTTTCCCAAGATAACAGCTCTGAGTCTTCTTCTATAATGCCTGATGAGTTTGGAGATCAGAGACCATCAGGATTTTCCTTGAGAAACAACTTGTGGAGCTGTTTGATCATTTTTTAAGGTTTTCTGACCCAGAGACTCAACTAATCTCTGCAATTCTCCCAGACTCTCCTCCTCACCGTCGTTAGGACTACAGTAGGGACTACAACGAGCTTCTTCCCAGGTTAGTGACATCACAAACCCTAAAATTTACATAAACCCTGCCCCCAAGAACACACAACAAAGGGGGTGAGGCCATGTTGGGCTGCTTTAGAGAAGAGGAAGAGTTGTTGTAGTAGAGTGTTGTTGACATGCCGTCATTTTACGCCGGACTGCTTCACAAACGAGGGTCAATTCAACTCTGGATTTGCACAAAAGATTAACATGACGGCACATGCTAGTCGATGAGTTGAATCAACTCCACAGCAACTACATAAATTTATCCACTAACCATTCAGAAACATCCTAAAAGTTGTAACTTCTTCCTGAGTCTCTCCATCAGTGTCGACTCCGGTTTGAACAATGTAAGGCTGAACACCGTTACTGACAATCCTCATTTTGTCTGCGTGAGATTCTCCAGCTTTGTTGTTGTTGAGCGACCGAAGCGCGAGCTGTTAAAGCTCCGCCCTCTTCTGGAAAGGGGGCCGGGAGCAGCAGCTCATTTGCATTTAAAGGGACACACACAAAAACAGCGTGTTTTTGCTCACACCCAAATAGTGACGAATTTGACAAGCTATAATAAATGATCTGTGGGGTATTTTGAGCTGAAACTTCACAGACACATTCTGGGGACACCAGAGACTTATTTTACATCTTGTGAAAAGTGGCATAATAGGTCCCCTTTAATTACTACCCTGATGGTGGAAATGGGAATTTGGCCTTTGTCTTTCCTCATATTTATACTCCTGTGAAAAAGGAAGTCATGGCTGGACAATTTCACGCTCCTAGTCACCCTGGTGTGCTAAAAACTGTAAATATGAATGGGAATATACTTCAGAGATATTTTACTCGTAAGAATTTCTAGGGGTACCAATAATTGTGGCCAACATGTTTTAGAGAAAAACATTTTATAATGTGATTTATTAGTTTTACTTCAATTAAGGGTTAGATTTTTGTGATTTTTTTAATGAAAGATCAAAAGAATAAACAATGCAGATTTATTTTCACAGCCTTCCTCAATCATATTTACCAAGGGTGCCAAAAATTTTCACCATGACTGTAAAAAACAAAAAACAAGACAAAAGAGGTTAGTAATAGACTTAAGTTAAAAACATATGTATTTGAAATGCATATAAAATTAGTTTTACACAGTTTTAACAAGCTAACAAACTGTGTGATGCATATTTGTCAGTGAAACAGGTCGGATTTCTATAATAGTATTAATAAACTGAATGTTTTAAATACACAATAACCCCCTTTATTTATCATCAATAAATCCAGTGTTTCATTCTCATACATTTCAACTAACTGAATATTGCTTGTTCCACAGCTAGTCATATTTTAACTGTTTATACTTTTTAACTGAATAAATTTAATTGAACAGGTTTATGCTGATTTGAAGGAATTTTAATAAATGCATTTTGAACATCCAATAATTTAAATCAAATCAAATCGATGCAAATAGTTAATAAACTATGCCAGTGCAGAAATCTGACCTGTTTCATGGATGTATGACTGACAAATATGAATCACATCTAGTTTGTTTATGTTAAAACTGTGTAATTTAAATGGATGGAAATGTTATATGCAATTCAATTACATAAATCATAATCTTTTTCTTTTTTTTAGCATATACCGTTTAAATAGACCTTAGTCAGGGAAGTCATTCATTTTTACGCGGATGAAAAACGAGGGACAGACTTCCGGTCTTCATGGCACACACTGTATAATGGTCTAATATCACATTCAATTTTCAAAACTCACAACTTTCATAACTGTTTTATAGAGTATTTGTCTAATTAAAGTTTAGCTGAACAATTGCCGTGTTGAACAAACTGAACTTGTAGGCTACCTCACATCGTTTCATTCCTGTCAGAAATTAAAGGCACATTAATATTTTAACGGCTAATTCATAATGTTCTTTATTCAAAATGTCACTAATTTAAAATCAAATTAGGTATGATTTGATTAAATAAAAGTCATTAATTTAATTCGTCGTGAAGAAAGGTGTCTCTCACCTCAAAAACTCTTCTCTCTGCGCGCGCTGGCGCGAAGGTGTCTGCGCATGCGTCTTGTGCGCCCGTTCAAACCATTTCTTTTTCAATTAAAATAAAAGGTTTCGTGATCGGAGCGCGTATTAAAAATGATTTTAGTAAACTATGCTTCATTAACTGATCTCGGAGTAGTTTTATAACTTTGTAGACATGTAATGACACATTTGAAAAATAAAAAGGAAGAGTTGAAGTCTCTGACTAACCAAACTCTCCATAAAACAAACAAAACAAGCCCTACAATTTATTAAAATAACACATATTATAGAGACGATTCATATTTAATAGATGCTTTTAATAGATTACTTTCAATAAAACATTTGTAATTGTTTGTAAAATGTGTTTTTATGCATGTTCGGACTGTTTTCGATGCATTTACACAGTTTTGACCAGCAGGGGTCACCAGCATGTGGTGTTTCAAGTGCTTCGAAACAGTAAACCATTTTGCCAAGCATTTGGTTCAGTTGATTCAACGTTTCGAAAAGCTTCGTTTCTCCCATCACTATCTGAGTTACTTACTAGGTAAAAAGGTTGCAGATCATTCCCAGTATAAGATGAATGAATCAAAGTTCCTGATTTCAGCTCCAGTTTCTGATTGATTTTCTGGTCTATTCTCCCATCTTGTGGTGATAATAACAGATCTGGATCCATAGTTTCTACAGGATGAAATTGTGACAGAATTTTCATTTTAGGGTGAACTATCGCTTCAAGAAACCTTTATTTTTAAGAGTGTAGCACGTGAATTCTGTTCTATTCTGATGCTTCTGCTGCCTGTCCATTAATTAAATAATTAAACATCTCCTCACGGTTGTTTACACCCTTCAAGCATGTCTTTTCACCTCAGATGAAGCAGGCGTTTGAGGTGAATTATTGAGGGATGTTGGGATCACAGTTTATGAATAATATAATGAAGAAAAAAACATGTGCTGAAGGTGATGAAGCTCTTGAGTTTTAAACTTAAATAAGACAAGCTTGAGTTTGAGAACTGAGTGCAGGAATCACAATTCTTCTAATGCAAAACTTCCCAGCTAACAGGGAACGTTCTCAGAACTTCGGCTAAAGTTATAAACTTTATAATTATGTAAAGGCTAATGTAGGCTATTTATCTGAAGATGATGAGAAAATAACACACACTTCGTGTAGGTCAGCAAGCTTTTAATAATGCCAAGTCGTAATTTGATTAATAGGCTATATTTGCCGAAAAAGCTGCTGAAATGTTTCTTTAAGTTCTGTAAGTTAAATATAATAAATGTAGACTTTAAAAACGTGGGGTTTTTTTTATTTTTTTTTATTGTAAATGTTCAGAGGTCGATTATTTCTCCATTTGCCGCGCCGGTCCCATGGTGTAATGGTTAGCACTCTGGACTTTGAATCCAGCGATCCGAGTTCAAATCTCGGTGGGACCTCGTCCTTTTCAGATGACTCAATGTATTAGGAAGAAAGAGGATATGACAATGTGCTAAATAACGCAAAAATGATCATATTTGGAGACGGAGTGTTTTAAAGAACTGGCCAGAACCAAAAGGTTGTATGTTGAAATCTTACTTCTCCCACATTTGAAAATGAACTCCACTGTCCTTGATCAAGAAGGGAGACTGTCTCTTTAATGAAAGCACACACTGCCGTGTATACAAAGTCATATGGTAAAACGTTAACCGTGTGGGCGACTTGTTATGCACGTTATATCATAAAGGCCAAGGTTATATCATTGAAAAAAAATGAAGAGAAGCATGAATGTCCTTCATGGATTGTTCAAGAACGTTTACATTTACACGTACATATTTAACAGACGCTTTAGCGACTTACAATAAGAGCAAAGTAGTTTATTCGCAGTGCCAGAAAGGAAACGAGCAAAGGAGAAATGCAGAGAAGAAGGAAACAAACAGGATTTTTGTGTGTACACTCCAGGAAAGCAGTGTGACTCATTCTTCATTCATATGAACAATACATTTTTGTACATGACTCAGTTTCCGAAACGCTTTTCAAATAAGTAAATGAAAAGTTTGCATCTATTTATGTACAAGGATCCGTGTATCTTCCTCATGAGCTTTAAAGGTCGGGTAGGCGATTTCAGAAAGGCAAGCATTAGCAAGCGCCTCTAAAGCCACGCCTCCTTCAAAACACATGAACGAGTCTGTAAAGCGTCATGAGGGACAGTGATAAATAACCTCATATCTCAAAGCACATAACATTACAATAATAATGAACGTAAACAACTTACAGAGCTCTTAGTACCACCTGACTGCTGCGGATTAATTTCGGAGTTGATAGTGTTGACATAAAAAAAAGCATAAATCCGAGTCTGAGGATGTGAACAATGTTCTGGGAAGGTTGCAAAAATGTAATGTGTCCAAATGATTTTCCCTGAGAAAATAAGTGGTACGTGCTAAAATATTTGTAAGACAGGAAATGGAAGTTTAAGTTGAGCACATAAGTCAGAGTAAGGTGGCAGTTGAGGCCCATATAGATAATTATAACAATAAAGTTCTGTTTATTATACACTCGCTGCAGTTTTGTCATTTGCTGCTTTAAATGTTTGAGCTCTTTAAAGAAAGATGGATTCTTAATTGGCTGTCAATCAGCAGTAAAAAAAAAAAATCGCTATGAAAGTGATTCCAATGATATTGTTCCTCTGTGTCCTTATTGTCATAATTGTGGTGTTTAATCTCTGCTATTCTTTTACATTTAGAGCATACAAGCCCACACAGTCATACACTAATTATTAAAAAAATGTATGTTATAGATTCCCCCATATACAGGCCTACAACAGCTAATGCAAGTACTGAGTTTCACCGTGTCCGTTACACAAACAGTGATAATATTAACAAGTCAAATGGAATGTTTTTTATTTGCGTTTTTCAAGAACCACAAAAAGCAAATGTGACACGACATCTTAAGGGCTTTAACAATAATACAAACGCAAAGGGCTCATGAAGCAGATACATTCGGTGAAAACAAGTGCTTATATAACAGCTTATTTACAACATTTTGTTCTCCGCGTTCCTCTTCGCCTCGCGCACAGCCAGCGTGTTCGGCGCATGCGCACTAACCTAGAGATAATCACATCCAAAACGAGGATCCCTAAAAATACAGTGGAACAGTTTGCTGTAGTATCAGGTGATAATACCAATAAGTACACTAGGCAGTGCACTGTTCTAATGACGAAAATTAGGTCACGCACACAGTCCACGTGACGGAGGGGAACGCGGACAAGCAAACTATTCGGTGCGTTTTAATATGCATTGATTTTTCCATATTAACACATGCACATTCCCTCCATTTAGATCGAAATTTAAATCTGTGAACAGTTTATACTGAATAAAGGCATGTTCACACCAAGAAAGATAACTTAACTATATTTGCGTCCACACCAACGAACGATAACAGTCTGTTTATTCTAAGTGTGTTTATTCAAAGTGTGTACATGTTTATGCTGTTCTTTACACGGCTTTAACCAGCAGATGTCCTCAGCATGCTATGTTTCGAGTGAATAGCTAGTGTAATGATCTAATCTAACAGTGAATTTAGCAGACAAAGTCAATGCAGTGGAATAAAAACAACGTCGTCTTTTCCACTGCAACTTCAAAGGAAGCAAGACAATGTTGTCGAAACTAGCGCTGGATACCTGAGGTAATTTTATTTTACATTGTTTGCTAGCCTGGCATAATGACCTTATCATTAATATTTCTCACCATTTATTCCGAGGGTATGACTTATTGTTTTCCATATATCCATTTTCTTTAAAGTATCCCTGAAAAGGGGACTTGTCAAACAGTTTTTTCTTTTACTGTAACTTCTCCGCAATGACGTCCGCCATTTTAAATGCGCGAACCCTTAAATTAGAACGGATTCTGATTGGCTGTCAGTGTTTTATCGTTTAACAGCTGGGGAAAAAATCGTTCCGAAGAGATCCCAACGATATCGTTTCTTTATCGTTATAGCTGTGGTGTGGACAGTGCTATTCTTTTATATTTAGAACGATTTTTAGAACTATATCTTTCTATTTCTAGTTATCGCTCTTGGTGTGAATGGGCCTTAAATCTCACTAAAAGCAACTTTACAGTCAGACTGATGTGTTTAAATGTACAAATACAACGTGTTTAAAAGTACAAATAAAACACCAATAAATGTATTAATCCATAACAAACACGAAAAACTCTTTAACTGGTGGTCATACGTCATATCACAGAAGTACCTGTGATGTTGTGTTGGTGATATTAGTGCATATCCAGCTAACAGGGAACGTTCTCAGAACTTCTTTGGCACGGTTCTTTCAAAGTTATGAACAAATGTTCTTCCAGTAACGTTAATGGAACGTTAATTCAAAGTTATTTGGTCTTTAATAATGTTAGCACAGAGAACATTCAAAACTAACGTTCAAATAATGTTTGCAAAAGATAAAGTGGAACGTTCCCTTAACGTTCGCATAACCAAGAAAAAACATTTTTAAAACTGGACGTTTTGAACGTTCAGATGACATTCAGAAATAACGTTTTCATAAACTTGTGTGTGTTTTGTTTCAGAAAATCTGAACGGGATCTTCAGCTGGATGATGTTCATATTTCAGATGACTCGAGCACTTCGCCGATCTCGGGTTCTTCGCTGGAGCAGCGTTTGCCGTTGCTCTGGCCGTTCATCGCGGGTGTGGTGCCGCCGGTTTTCCCGTCGCCCGTGTTGGACGGGCCGTGGTCGAGGCTGATGGTGACACGGCTGGTCTCGGTGACGGAGGAGTTGGTGTGGTAGTTACAGTGAGAGTCGGTGGTCACCAGGCGCCCTCGCATCCACTGACCGCGATCCTGGGCAAACTTACGCCGCAGCGCCGACTGCACCTGCGGGACGGGAAAATACGTCAAATAGTTCGTTTGTGATGCACTTTTCTTTCTTTCTTTTTTCAGAATGTTTCACTGTTTTCTGCACAGTATGTACTGCATACCATCGAAGGCCATTTCCACACAATATCCAGCAACATAAGAAAAAAAAAATGCTTTGGTAAATCATAATTATGACATACTTAGTTAGCCATAGCTACCAGATAAAAAGAAAATTATGACATACTAACTCACATTTATGAGTTGAATGTAGAAATTATGAGATAGTCAATTATGAGATGAAAAGTCGGTAGTCATAATTACGACATAGCTAAAGTTGAAATTATGACTTAAAAATTTAAAATTATGACATACCAAGAAGTAATTGTGACTTAAAAAGTCAATTATGAGATTAAAAAGTCAAAATCATGATATAAAAAGTTGAAATTATGACAAAAAGTCGAAATCATAATATGGAAAGTCATAATTTCGATTTTTGTAATCATAAATATGAATCAGTATGCCTTAATGTAGACTTTAATGTCATAATTTTGATTTTTTATCTCACAATTTCATCTTTTTTACTGTCATAGTTTTGACTCAAGAGATTAAAGTCTAAATTATGAGATAAAGTCAAAACTATTATTAGTTTTGACTTTAGTTTTGACATAATTTTGATTAGCTCATAATTTCGGCTTTTAATCTCATAAATTTGAATTCTTATCTCATAATTTTTACTTTTTATCTCGTACTGTAATTTTGATTTTTGACTTAGTATGTCATAATTAAGACTTTTTAATGTTATAATTTTGATTTATCTCATAATTTGATCTTTTGTAATCTCATATTTTTGACTTTTTATCTCATAATTTTGACTTTATCTCATACTGTAATTTTATTTTTTTTATCTCATAATTATGACTTAGTATGTCATAATTTTGATTTAGCAAAGCATGATTTTTTTTTTCTTATGTGAAAATGGGCTTCTATAGGCATACTGCATACTAATTTTTATTTTAAATGGCATATGAAAACAAGAAATGATTTATACACTAATTTCACACTAATACTAGACGTTGGCGCATGAAATCATTACATTACAGTACATGTTTAATTTAGCATTAAGCATCCAGTTACTGTCTTGGAACTGAAAATGTGGAGGAAGAAATGGTTATTGTTCATTCTGAATCCAATTTTGTGTAGAGATGTCTAAAAGTTTTTAGTATTCTGATCAAATAATTACAAGGAAAAAGTGAAAAATCACAGTTGATATTTAAGTTCATACATCAAGCTGGAAGTGGAAGGCCAAGTTAAGCACATCACACACAGATCCATGCGGTACTGCACGCTTTCTCTAGTGGTGTGTGTTCATCTGGGTTATTGCATGCATGCAGAACATTCGCTCCGTTTACTTTCTTTTATAGTAGATAGCTCTACAAACCTCAGGAGTTCATGTTCCTCTAAAGCGCTTTAATAAAGATTAATGAGGTTAATTAATAAGGTTTTCTTAATGAGGTTTAAGGTTTAAACAGGAAGTCATACCTCTCCATTACAGAAGCAGAAGATCACGGCCACCAGGAGACCCTGCAGAGAGACACAAAAACACACAGGGTTATTATTGTTACTAAAACTAAAACCATTAGAAACATTTTAGTTACTTGAAATAAAATAAACCTAAACCTTAGCAGTAGGACCAAATCTGTATCACGGTGTGTGATATTCCTTAAAAATATTGTTTTAATAAATTATATTATCATTATTTTTTCTTTAAGTACATTCTAAGTACTTAAAGTAATAATAATAATAATAATAATTAAGTACATTTAAATACATTCTACTGTGCAATAGTAATATATTTCTTTCATAATTTCTTCAGGTTAGACCAAACTTTTATTTTGGCGGGTTGTAATGAAGACCTTTGAATTTCTGTGTTTTAATAAACTGTATTATTATTATTATTACTATTACTATTATTACTTGAAGACATACACTCTACTACTGTTTAATAGTAATATATTTCTGTTATAATCTCCTCAAGTTAAACTGAACTTTTATTTTGGCGGGTTGTAATGAAGAACTTTGAGTTCCTGTGTGTATAAGATATGGCGATAGCAGAACATGCAAATTTCAGATTCAATAGCATCCATAATACTAACATAACACTGCTGTACAGTCATACAAGTCTTAAAGAAATTTATATGTTTAATAATACACTCTAAATGAAATAAAAGCACTTTTGTGCTGGTGATATTAAAAAATGCAGTCGAAAGTGCTGAAGGAGGCATTTCATTAAATTAGTTAATAAAATGCTGATGCTGACATCCTTGTGGGGTCATTTTACAGATCTTACTGTAATGCTAATAAAATATTTGATTGATTCTCTACCTGGAAATGCACAAAGATGTTCATGAATAGCTCGTAGATGGCCCGAGAGATGCGTCCGCTGGGCTCCAGCGGTATCAGGATGAACTGGGCTCCCAGCAGAGGAACCAGGATGATGGTGGCGCGAACTGCTTTCATGTACACGCTGCTCTCGGTCTGGTGGGTGACCCTCAGTTTGGTGATCAACACCCGTACGATGTTGAGGAGGAAAAACAGGTTCACCTGAGAGACAACTGCGGTCAGATTACACAGATGGAGGGATTCACTGCAGAAAATGAGGTTCTTCCTCAGTACTTTTGTCCTGTTTTCCAGTACAAACATCCTTAAATCAAGAGAAGCAAAATGACTTCAGATATTAGGTCCTATTTACTAAAAAATGTATAAAAATTAAGTGAGTTTATGCTTAAAACAAGAACAAATATCCGTCAGTGGGGTCAGAAAAATACTTAAAGGGTCATGAAACATGATTTTAACAGTTATGGGTGTTCCACATCATAGAAGACAATGTTACCATCCGTTAGTTTCAATTGTAGGAGAAAAATAGTTCATTTTAAGTTTTTTTTTTTTTTTTTTTTTTTTGCACTATTTTCATCTTCCAGGTTTAAAATCTTTGTGTCGATGTCACAGTATGTGATGTTTTCTGAACCAGGGGGCCTCAAGATGGCCTTAAAATATTTAAAATAAGACAAAATATACTTTAAAATAAGCTAAAACAGCTAAAACTCGAGATGTAAGCTGATGTCATATTTCTTATTTTAATTTACTCCCTCAGCACCTGTCATATTTTCTTAAAAGAGTCATGAATTGAGAGATCAAATTTTCAGAAAGTTTCAGAACTCAAAACTTCCTTGTTAGTCCAAAAACAGCTTTTATTGAAACCAAGCTCAGAAAATGACTCATTTTCCACATTATTATGTCATAGTGCGATGAAAGACCGCCTCTGCTAACATGATTTAACATGTTGCCAGCTTGAATTAGCATGTTGTTAGTATGATTTAACATGTTTGCTTGCATGATTTATCATGTTGCTAGCTTGTTTTAGCATGTTGCTAGCATGATTTATCATGTTGCTAGCTTGTTTTAGCATGTTGCTAGCATGATTTAACACGCTGTTAACATGTTTTATCATTTTTGCTAGCATGATTAGCTTGTAGCAAGCATTATTTAACATGTTGTTAGCATGATTTAACATGTTGCTAGCATGTTGCTACCATGATTTAACACATTGCTAGCATGATTTAACATGTTGCTAGCATGTCTTAGCATTTTGCTAGCATGATTAGCATGTTACTAACATGATTTAACATGTTGCTAGCATGATTTAACACGTTAGCATGTTTTAGCATTTTTGCTAGCATGATTAGCTTGTAGCAAGCATGATTTAACACGTTAGCATGAATTAGCATGTTGTTAGCATGATTTAACGTTGCTAGCATGATTTAACACGTTAGCATGTCATAACATTTTGCTAGCATGATTAGCATGTTACTAACAACACATTGTTAGCATGTTTTAACATGTTGCTAGCATGATTTAACATATTGCTAGCATGATTAGCATGCTGCTAGCATGTTGCTTAGCTTAAAAACAATATGTTATTGTATTAAAGTTTTTTTCAAAACTGTGCTGGTGAAAACTAACAAAGGAAAATCTATTCACTCTGAGGCCATATTTGCAGCTGTTTCAGGCGTCCAAAACCAAGTCCTATCTAAAATGTGATCCGAAATTACATTTAAATAACATATTTTAAATCAGCAACAAAATCTGACATGAACTGTCCCAATAAATGTTGTTTCTTATGCTCAAATAGTTCTAATGACTGGCAACCAGAGCTTCTAACAGAAGCTGCAGTGACGCAATGACTTTACCAATCAGTGATTGGCTCTTTTATTTAGAAGGCGGGACTTATTCCGCCATATTGCGCGTTGCAGTTTCTCCCATTCATAAGTAATATGAGTGCACTCTTTCTCTGAGTGCAGTAATTTTGCTTCCCAAGTAAATGTATCTTGATTTCAGGATGTTTAGATATTTGCAAACAAGACAAAAATACTCAGGAAGAACATTTTTTTTGCAGTGTGGATGAGAAGATGAAGTTGATGAAGCTCACCACCAGAACGACTTGTATCGGGCCGTGTGTGATGTACAGCAGGCTTGTGTTCATGGTCCAACACCTGTCAAACACACAGTGCCGCTGCAATTAAATATTTAAACATACAGGTTTAGAGCAACCTGAGGGTGAGTAAATGATGACAGAATTTTTATTTTTGGGTGAACTATCCTTTTATATGTTGCTAGGCATTTTGGGATTAAAAATTGAATTTTTTTTAGTTTAATTTCAAGTGTGAAATCTCAGGTTTACCTGTCATCATGGAAGAGCAGACGCGCCACAGCCTGCGTTACAGCAGGGATCACTGGGAAACCTGTAGGAATAACTCACTACGTCACTGTTTTGTGCGTGTGTGTGTGTGTGTGTATATGTGTGTGTGTGTGTCACGATTACTGTGTTTTGTGTGTTCTAGGACTTTTATTTTGAAGTGTATTTTCTTTTTACACAAGATAACAATGGGCTAACAAGGGACAGGTGTGGGTAATTAATCACTATGGGAACAAACACGGGTAAGTAAGGAAACGTCTCAAGTTATGACTATAACCATAGTTCCCTGAGAAGGGAGCGAGACGCTGCGTTCAGGACGCTTTGGGAACGCCTTTGCGTCTGATGCACGTGTGTCAACTAGCCAATGCAGAGAGTGAACGTCACAGGCGGGTGACGTCACGACCAGGAAAGGATAAAAGCACATCCAGAAAGACCAGTCTTTAGCTTAAATAGCTGAAGCAAATCGGTCACAGGGATGCAGGGAGTATGGCAAAGCAACACAGCGTCTCGTTCCCTTCTCAGGGAACTATGGTTATAGTCATAACCTGAAACATTCCCTTTCGAGGGAACTCGCGCTGCGTCCAGGACGCTTTGGGAACGATATACCAAAACGCCATACTTCCAAAATGCCTGTCCGTGTGAAACTGTGGCACACTAAGACGAGAGCACTGATGAGCCTGGAGCTGCGTCCAGATCAAGATATAATATCTCACAAACGTGAGTGGCGAGGACCAGCCCGCCGCATCACAGACCTCCTTGAGGGAAACCCCCAACAACAAGGCCTTGGAGGCCACCATACTCCTAGTAGAGTGAGCTGTGAAAGACAGTGGAGACTGCTGACCAGAGACCTCATAAGCAAGTGATATAACCTTGACTATCCACTTGGTAATCGTTTGTTTGGACGCAGGGAGCCCCTATTATGCGGTCCAAAACAAACAAATAGTTGATCTGAAGTTCTCCAGCTCCAGAGGGCAGCTCTGTGGACATGTGGACATTGCAGCACCATAGGCCGTGGAATATTGGTCAGAACCTTAGGTATATAGTCCGATTTAGGATAAAGGAATGCTTTGACCATCCCTGGTGCAAACTCAAGGCACGTAGGGGATACAGATAGGGCCTGAAGGTCTCCTACTCTTTTCAGGGAGGAAATGGTAAGGAGGAAAACAGTCTTCAACATCAGAAATTTTCTGAGACAGAATCAAGCGGCTCAAATGGAGCTGCAGAAAAGCCTTCCAACACAATGGCCAAATCTCAAGCAGGAACCCTAGTGCGTGTTGCAGGCCTCAGCCTCAAGGTGCCACGAAGGAAACAATACATCAAAGGGTCCTTCCCCACAGTTGTACCATCCACAGGGACATGGTATACAGAAAAAGCTGATACCTATAGACCTTTAGGGTGGACGAGGATAGCCCTGATGAAAAGCGATCTTGCAAGAACTCTAGTACTGTACCAATTGGGCAGTTAACTGGATCTAGCTGTCGCACATCACACCAAGAAGTAAAAAGTTTCCACTTCAGGGCATATAGTTTCCTTGTGGAAGGAGCTCTGGAGTGAAGAATGGTCTCCACAACCTCAGCTGAGAGAACAGATTCTAAGAGTTGGGCCCCCTAAGAGGCCAAACCCACAAGTTCCACACTTCTGGGCGGGGGTGAAATATCATGCCCTCCGCCTGAGATAGAAGGTCCCTCCCGATCGGAATCTCCGAGGGAGAGCCGTCGAGGAGAGACAAGGTCCGAGAACCATATCCGACTTGGCCAGTAAGGCGCTACTAGCAGTAGACCATCAATGTGTTGCTTGTCCAGACAAGCACATGATGACCTCTCAGGTCTGGGAGGAAGCACTTCAACGCATTGAAGACCGCCATCATCTCCAGGCAATTCATGTGCCACGAAAGATGATGACTCCTCCACAGCCATTGAGCTGAGCGGCCTTCCATTACCGCTCCCCAGCCTGTGAGAGAAGCGTCTATCATGAGAGTAACTCGATGACATTGAGCTCCTAACACAGGGCCCTGGGACAGGAACCAACTTTTCTTCCATATAACCAAGGCGCGGAGACACCGCCATGTGATCTTGATCATACGAAGTGGGTTCCCCCTCGGGGAAAACCCTTTGGTCCTGAGCCACCACTGCAAGGGTCTCATGTACAGCAGGCCAAGATGTATCATGTTGGACGCAGCTGCCATCAGACCCAACAGTTTTAGAAAACTGTTTTACAGTGAGTGACTGGCCAAGTTTTATCTCCTGTGTGACTCAAAAGGTTGCAGCAATACGAGTGGGCGACAGAACGGCCCGCAGCGTCACTGAATCCCATACCACGCCCAGGAAGGTGGTTCTCTGTAATGGAGAAAGCACACTCTTCTTGGCGTTCAGCCTCAACCCCAATTTTTTCATATGAGCGAGAACGACATCTCGATGTCGAACCGACCATCTGTTCCGACTGTGCTAAAATTAGCCAGTCATCTAATTAGTTCAGAATGCGTATGCCCTGCAGCCTGAGCGGGGCTAGAGCTGCATCTACGCATTTCGTGAACATGCGGGGTGATAGAGCTAGACCGAATGGAAGAACCTAATATTGGTATGCTTCGCCCCCCGAAAGCAAACCTGAGGAACTTCCTGTGCTGTGGAAAGATGGAGACATGGAAGTATGCATCCTTTAGAACTATCGTGACAAACCAGTCCTCGGATCTGGTTTAGCGTCAACATTTTGAACCTGAGTCTCCTGACTAAATGATTCAAATGATGAAGATCTAATATAGGATGCAACCCTCCATCCTCCTTTGGAACAAAATAGTAGCGGCCATAAAAACCCTGACTCTCTGCTGGGAGGAGGAACCCGTTTTATAGCTCCTTTCGCTAAAGAGTTTACTTCCTGTTCCATTACCTTTCTCTTTAATCTGCAGGACCCATTGAGATATGTTTGGCAGAAGCCTCAACTCTGCCAGAAAATCCACAAAGGGTAGACTTAGAGCAGCCACTTCGGTGACCTGAAACACAATGGCAGGAAATGACAAATTTGACCGTTTATCGACCCTCCTCAGAGGGTGCGAGCCTGACGCAGCAGAGTCATGAGCTCACTGGAAACCGCTGTGCCCTGAAGCACCAAGGGTGGCGGGGTTGGCAGAACGGTCCCCTGAGGGCAACGAAGTGGCACGGGCACCGTATACTGTACACCGCTCCACCCCGCAGGGGGCTGCCCTCAGAAGCCTGACACCACTGGCGTCAGGATCTACATGAAAGGCTGAACTAATACATGAATCTAACTACTTAAAGTCAGATAAATATGTATTATTTTAATTCCTCAAAATTAAATACAGCCAACTGTCCATTTAATTCCACAAAATTAAATGCAGCAAAAGATCAATCAGACAAGTTAATACGGTCGGTCTGAAAGAAATGCTGAATATAGTATATAATATATACATCTCATATCATTTAATGTCTCAAAATTAAATGCAGCCACATATCAACCAGACAGGATGAAAGGCTAAATATAGAGAATTAATGCAGACATAAGCTTTGAAAAACCAGGCAAATATTGCATTTAATTCATCATATTAAATGCATCCATAAACCACCAGACGTGTACATGGTCTGAATGATAGGCTGAATATTAATAATAGTTTTAAATATACTGCCGTCTGCACACCCCTAATCTACAGGTTGCCTCCGCAAACGCGAGATCAGACCCACTAGAATCTTTATTGCAGTTTGCAGACCCGTAATCTACGCGTCGCCTCGGCAAACACGAGATCCAAGCCATAGATTCTTTATTGCTTAAGATTTTATTCCCTCGAGAAAAAAGCCAAGAGGAGCAGAGCTAAAAATCTCGATAGTGCATCACATCGGGAAATTTTTGAATGAACACTGTCAGATCCCAATACAAGAGCTGACGAGCATGCTCTGCTCTCAAACAAACAACACATGAATTGCGTGCATCCCCACTTGTAATAGTAGCGAGGGCAGGGAAGCACCCACAACTCAAGTTGCTATTTGCTCGCCAATAAACTCCTGTCTAGAACATAAAATGCTTGAGGACAAACAACAATAAATAGACAGAGACAGTTTTCACACAGAACGCTTTGCTGAGGCACAAAAGCTAAAGACCGGTCTTTCCGGATGTGCTTTTATCCTTTCCTGGTCATGACGTCACCCGCCCATGACGTTCACTCTCGCCATTGGCTAGTTGACACACGTGCATCAGACGAGATCACGCCGAGGCGTTCCCAAAGCGTCCTGGACTCAGCGCGAGTTCCCTTAAAAGGGAACAAATGTTCGTTCAAGTCCTCCTGGGAAGTTAGTATTTAGGAGTTGCCATTGTCGTGTTTACGACGTCAGGTGCGTTCAAGTCACTTTCATCGAAGCAAGATGGCGGTGTACCTTCTCTTAATTAACTACACAAAAATACAGCAGGGTTTTTGAACTGTACTTCTTGAAAATAAAGAACAAGGAATGTGCGTCAGGTGTGTTTTGCTTCTTAATGTTTTTAAATTAATTTATGAAGCCACTGTAAACTTTATCGTTACATATTATGTTGTTATATTACAATGCGATTATATTTTGTGCAGAGAATTATCTCATTTTGTTGTAAATAAAAAGCTTATCAGTGTCACTGTTAAATACGTATAAATATTGTGGTATTCCGCCACGTTTCTGACAGACACGGCCCCAACTCGTAAAGATCGGGGCTTCCCACTCGTATTTACGACTTTGTGGTGGCATTCATGTGCGTTCAACTCGTAAATACGACCTTTTCAACATGACTTGAACGCACCAAAAGGCAAACAGGAACAAACTACAGGAAGTGGAACAGTAGAAACAGAAAATACACTTCAAAATAAAAGTCCTAGAACAGTAAACACAGGGGAAATTATGACTAATATATATATTCGTGTTAACTCAGGGCTTGTGTTCAGTACGTACCCCAGCCGAGGATGTAGTACCAGCCCAGCTGCTGCTCGCCCACAAACACGGCCACAATGATAAGGGTGTGCAGGTAGATCCCCTCGCACAACATCCAGAAATAATTGGTGCATGTGGTGTAGTACGTGAGACTCGCTAGGATCTTACAGCCGATCTGAGACTGAACACACAAGATCAACAAGTGCTGATTGTGTTTTGATGCCGAAGGAACCGTAAATGTGCCAATACCCTTGTGAGGGGCCTCTTCCTAAAATATAAAGTTTAAAGTTTCGCCAAATAAAGAAAGCTATCTATTGATCTATTGATCTGTCATGCGGTGAAGTCAGCATAACCGCATATAGTCACATAACAGCTATAGAAACACAACACCAGAAAAATAACACAGGAAACATACACAAGATAACAAGGGCTGGAACAAGGAACAGGTGTGGGTAATGAGTTGACTAACAATGGTAACTATGGAAAAAACAAGGCAGTATTGGAAAGCGTGCTTTTTCCCCCCCAAACGGTTCAGCGTAAATCCCCGCCCTGCAACCAATTTCATTGGCTGAGGTTACAGTGACGGGTAGGTTTAGGGACCAGGGTTGGGTGTAGGCAATCGTTACTGTAATTGACATGGCCAATGAAATGTTTAGAATCGGCTCCAGGGCGGGATTTCCGCTGAACTGGTTTGGGAAAAAAAAAATCACGCTAATGGAAACAAATAAAACAGGAACAAATCACAGGAAGTCAAACAGCAGGAACAAAAGGAACTAAAATAAACTTCAAAATAAGAGTCCTTAAACAAGACAGGAATTGTGACACTATCTATCTATATATCTATCTATATATCTATCTATATATATCTATATATATATATATATTCATGCATAAAAGTCATTTATAATGTTTAAGGGAAAATATTTTGAGGTTGTAAAGGCAGCTAAATGCAATAATTGAAATAAATAGTCAATTATTTCTACACACACAAAGAATTTGTCATGGTAACTGATTATAAAATTGAATAATTTATGGTTTTTTTAAATATTTATAGTGTCACTGTACAAAAGCAAATTGTTAAACTATTGAAATGATTATAAAATATTATCCAGGCATTTTTTATTAGGGCCCAAGCTGAAGGTGAAGGCCCTATTTTTTCTTTAGGATTATTATCAGGGCCCGAACACCGATGGTGTGAGGACCCTATTGTAATTGCTCGGCCAATTCTTCTTCTTCTCTGAAATGAATTGCATTTTTGAGGGCCTAAACATGCTCGAAAACTCATGAAACTTTGGTCAGTCTAATCTAAAGGCCTTTGCGACATTAAATTGCGAAGATCTAGAGTTTTCGCTGAAGGGCGTGTCCGTGGCGGCCTGACAAAGTTCGATGTTTCGCCATGAAACAGGAAGTTGTTATAACTTGGGCATACAATGTCCGATCTGCCCCAAACTTCACATGTTTTATTAGAGTCCTGGCCTGAACACATCTACATGGCAATATTCAGTTACAGTCATAGCGCCACCTGCGGGCAACAGGAAATGACATGTTTTACACTGTGATTAACTTCTCATAGAGATTTAACCAGAAGCACATCATATATGGTCAGTCTAATCTTAAGGCTTTAGCGATATTAAATTGCAAAGATCTTGAGTTTTCGTTGAAGGGCATGGCAACTGACAAAGTCTGATGTTTCGCCATGAAAGAGGAAGCTGTTGTAACTCAGGCATACAATGTCCGATTTGCCCCAAACTTCACATGTGTGATAAGAGTCCTGGCCAAACTCGGTCAGCATAAAGTCAAGACATTGAGGATGTAAAATTGCGAGCGGATTTTTGATATCTCTAACGGTTTGGCCGTGGCGAGGCAACGAATTTATGGCGAGAAGAGGGAAACATGAAATGTGTTATAACCTCTGCATACATTGATTGATTTTTATGAAACTTCGGCTGTGTGTTCATGAAATTAATCTAAATTTAAACGATCTCATGGATGTGGCTGTTGTGGTTTGTGATCATATTGGCACCAGCTGCTGCAGTAAATGTGGTCTGAATTTGACATAGATCTTTTATGTTTAACCGTTTTAAATGCCCATTGCCCGCCGTGCACAGTTGCTCTGAAGCCACTGGGGTGGCAGTGCCACCGGGCTTGGGCCCGTCATCGCTGCTTGCAGCTATATTTACAAATTGTATTCATATTTTAAGTACGCACATAAACTTTGACAGCCTAAATTACATTCGTAATGTTTTTCCTCTCAAATTGTTAAAATTATTATAAAATATTATATTATCTAGGCTATATTTACTTTTCCATGAAACTAAAAGCTTATTTGTGATACATACAGTAGTGGCAGAGGGGATATATGTTTTTAATGACCCTACAAGTTCCATTAAATGACCAAAATATGAGGCAAATATGTTATATTTTTAAAATATTTTAAATATGAGGAAAGAACAAAACACTAAACTTGGTTAAGGTATTTATCTGAAAATTATTTGGCAAAAAATTGCAAACTACAGTTACAGGTTTTATTTTACTATGCAAAAGAAATGCAAGGAAAAGGAAAAAGCATAATTGGTTATTAATATTTCGTTGGTTCTCTCTTGTGACAGACTGGCCAAAAATTATGCCACACAATTTGGCATGTTTCATTGCGTTATCATCACAAATAAAACTATCGACTCCAAGCACAACTACGCAATATGATTACAAATTCTTATACATGTGAGGCGTGTGCACTTACAGAGTCTGTTCTGGTCTGCTCCTCGCCGATGACGAAGTAGAAATAGCTGATGGTGGCGAACGAGTTCAGGATGAAGGATGTGAACATGTTTTTATGAAGAGTGATTCGCTGACAGCTCAAACACCTGCACAAACACATTCATTCATGCCTTTTTGCTCATATATTAAGGTGCGGCTCCATTAAGGCTTGTCAGTAAACGTCCACTGTTATGATTGGCTAACGTCATCGCATAGGAAACAGTATCAGTGCCCATATATTTTTGCTATCTGGTTATGAGTGTTGTTTGTGTTTGTTTTTCCAACGTACTTGAAGTAGGAGAAGATGCATATGGAAATAAGAAGCGATATGATGGAGAGCACGTGTCCCACTATAGTCAGATAGTAAAGCACATACGTAAGCTGCAGGAGAAACCAGAGACACAGATATTATAGAGACAGACAGGATTATGAAATAATGATTTAATATTTAAACTAAAGCTTAACCTTGAGTTTCTGCTTAGTGTACGCCGAGCACAGAGTGTAATTGGACCACAGTCGGTTGCTTTCCGGGTGACGAAACCAATGACCGTCCGAGTCACACACTTTGGTCACTTTTTCTGAATGAACAAAAGGCAAAATGTGAAAAAGCGTGTGTTTGTGTGCCTGTAGTTGTGGCCAGTGTTGGGGTAACGCATTACAAGTAACGCAAGTTACATAATCAGATTACCTTTTTTAAATAATAAAATTTTAGATTTTACTTTTTCAAATAAGTAACGCAAGGTTTTTTGTTATTGAAAAACACAAGCATGTCCAGCTCAGGTGAGAAAAAGTAACACAAAAGTAAAGTACCACATTACTTTACATAAAAATTAACGCAATTAGTTACTTTTTTAGGGAGTAACTCAATATTGTAACGCATTACTTTTCATAAAAAGTAACTAACGCAATTAGTTACTTTTTTAGGGAGTAACACAATATTGTAACATTTTCATAAAAACTAACGCAAATAGTTACTTTTTTAGGGAATGCAATATTGTAACATTACTTTTCATAAAAACTAACTAACGCAATTAGTTACTTTTTTAGGGAGTAACGCAATATTGTAACATATTACTTTTCATTAAAACTAACTAACGCAATTAGTTACTTTTTTAGGGAGTAACACAATATTGTAACGCATTACTTTTCATAAAAACTAACGCAATTAGTTACTTTTTTAGGGAGTAATGCAATATTGTAACGCATTACTTTTCATAAAAACTAAGTAATGCTATTAGTTACTTTTTTAGGGAGTAACGCAATATTGTAACGCATTACTTTTCATAAAAACTAACGCAATTAGTTACTTTTTTAGGGAGTAATGCAATATTGTAACGCATTACTTTTCATAAAAACTAAGTAATGCTATTAGTTACTTTTTTAGGGAGTAACGCAATATTGTAACGCATTACTTTTCATAAAAACTAACGCAATTAGTTACTTTTTTAGGGAGTGATGCAATATTGTAACGCATTACTTTTCATAAAAACTAAGTAACGCAATTAGTTACTTTTTTAGGGAGTAACGCAATATTGTAACATATTACTTTTCATTAAAACTAACGCAATTAGTTACTTTTTTAGGGAGTAACACAATATTGTAACGCATTACTTTTCATAAAAACTAACGCAATTAGTTACTTTTTTAGGGAGTGATGCAATATTGTAACGCATTACTTTTCATAAAAACTAAGTAACGCAATTAGTTACTTTTTTAGGGAGTAACGCAATATTGTAACACATTACTTTTCATAAAACTAACTACCGCAATTAGTTACTTTTTTAGGGAGTAACGCAATATTGTAACGCATTACTTTTCATAAAACTAACTACCGCAATTAGTTACTTTTTTAGGGAGTAACGCAATATTGTAACGCATTACTTTTAAAAGTAACTTTCCCCAACACTGTTTGTGCCGTCATTTCCATCACAATGAAACTTAATTGTTGTAATTAAAACTGCCTTAAAAAGCCTTTGCATTTGAAATCTTTTTAATTACAATATAGTTTTGCTCTTAAACACAGTATGTTTGATTGAATTAAAAAGAGGAAAGAAACTCCATATCAGCGAAGAACTTAAGAGATATGTAAAAAAAAAAAAAATTAATATTTTTACTGTGTCACTTAAAATCGAGCTGTAGTTTTGTCACAATGTCAAATTTATTTTATGGAAAAATTGTATAATATACAGCCTTTTTTAAATTCAAAATCCTGAAACTTTCTAGGTTTAAATGACAAAAAAATAAAGAAATAAAAATCCCAGATTTTCAACATGGTCTCAGACTTTTGGAACTTTTGGAATCTATGTTGTTATTGGTATTTATAATAAATTATGGAATAAATTACACTACCGTTTAAAGGTTTGGGGTCAGTATGAATATTTTTGAAAGAGATTAATAGTCTTATTCATCAAGGATGCATTAAATCGATCAAAAGTGACAGTAAAGACATTTATAATTTTACTTAAGACTAACTAAAGGCAGCGAAAAAGTTTCATATATTAAAAAACATTTGAACAGTAGTGTACATATGATGTGGTATTGGTACTTATGACTTTTTCAAGTTATTTGTGCCATAAAGAGGCGCGTTTGCATTATTGTGAGTGGAGAGATCATCAGCTCACCAGTTGAATCAAAATCATGGAAGTAGGTGGGGCAGAGCTGGACAGCGGTGCCAGGGGCGGAGTCTCCCCAGCAGAGCCACCCGTCCCATGTGCGATTACAGTACGGGCCTGCAGGGGGAGACACGCACATACACACTTTATACAAGAACTTACACAAACAGACATTCATGCTAGAGCTAAAAGCTTCTTTTTGAACTCAAGTTTGAACATTTTTTTTATTTAGCCAGCAATGTAAAGTTATTTTATAATTAAAACTACATAAATTTGACTTGTTTTCAGATAATAAATCTTGAATTAAGTTTATGGCCAGTATTAGTATTATTATTTACCACTACACTATATATTTTAATTTAGCTTTTATTGTTATATTTTCAGTTTAAATTTTAGTTTAAGTTTTAGTAATTTTAGTAATGTGCTTAATATTTGTTATATATATATATGTGAAGAGACACTGAAGCAGAAGCACTTGAATGTAAAGCGCGAGAGTGAGTGTTTCCTTCTAACTCTCCTGTGTTCAACCATAGGAAACAAACTCAGACAAAATCACTTCCTCTCTTTCATCCTCTTAGTGCAGTGGATTCTGGGAGTTTCATCTCCTCCACACCAGCAAGAGCTTCAAGCCATTAAGAGACTAATTCAATAAGAGAAACACAATTACACACTAATTTCTATTTATGTTCATTAAACCATTATCAACTTCCTCAAAGGCCCTCTATAAGATTGAACGATTATGACATGAATCCATTATCATTTCAGCTGGAGCTCAACATACAGGAACATTAGCACCAAATGTTAACATTATCTAAAAAAAATCCGAGGATTTGACTTTAAAATGATTCTAGAATGTTGTTAGTGTGTTGCTATGCAGTTGCCAGGGTATTCTGAGTGGTTTCTAGTGTGTTGCTGTGCAGTTGCTAGGGTGTTCTGGGTGGTTGCTAGGGCCACTCACCAAATCCTTGCATCTTCTAGGCAAGTTTTGCACAGCTAAAGCACCTTAATCTTTAGTTCTTCAGAAATGTTTTAAAGATTATTATTGCTCTGTCATATTATTCTCACCTTTTATTCACTGATTCTTTAATTTTATCCATTTTAACGTTTTGCAAATTGTCTTTTATTACTGTCCTTAATTTATGCATGTGTTTTTCAGCTCAACACTAAGCAGAGTATCGGAGCTGAAAGCGTCTCTCACCCGGATCGCTGCGTGGAGGCTCGTACATTATTTTGAGGTAACACTCAAACTGGGCGGAGAGGATCTGCTCACGGGTCACCTTCAGATCAGAAGAGGATGCTGGGATATGGGTCACCTCCTCTGCTGACATCCCCGCCGCTATGAGCACATCCTCGCAGAGACACACCTGTGCTCATATTCAACCATTTCGTTAAGAGGAATATTAGACATAATACTTCACAATAAGGTTTCATTTGTTAACATTAACTCTACAGCATTTATTAATCTTAATTTCAACATTTACACATACATTTTTTAAATCAAAAGTTAATGGAATGTAAACTAACATGAACAAACAAAAAAAGTACAATTTTAAGTTAACTAACATTAACAAAGATTAATGTGGAATGTTGAAAACAATGACTTTTTAACAAGTGATAAAATAATTTTATGTTAAGTAATTTATTGTATTTTTTATTAGAGATGCACAATACTAAATTTCTCCGCCAATACCGATAGCCGATTATTCAGAATGATATCTGCCGATACCGATAGTTTTTTCTGAGGTAAATGTAATGTTAAGTAACATATTGTTCACAAGCTGTTTTCTCTTCCCGCGGTCGAAACACTGATTGATCGATTACATGAGACATTATTAATTTCAGTAAGTTGTTCTGTATCAGTCGGTGCCGGTAGCCTCGTGGGCAGCACCGACATACAGCGCCATTGCGCTTCAGGCGACCCGAGTTTGAGTCCCGGCTTGCAGACCTTTCCCGATCCCGTCCCCCTTCTTGCTTACTGTCCTATCATAATAAAGCCAAAAATGACAAAAAAAAAAATCTTTAAAGTTGTACTGAATCTTTCAACATTCCTTCTGATGTTCATGCATGTTTATTTGATGCTACAACTAGTAGTAAAGAGGAAGAAAATACTTGCGATACAACGATCTGTCATGTCACATTTAAGAGTATCAAAACGCCATTTATTGTTTTAATTTTGTGATAAAATGGACAAAATTTGAAAGCTGAGACTTTGTTTCTTATCAGAAGTATCAACACAAGAGATTTTCTTCACACACAGTATAAGTCACAGTCTGACATGTTTTTCACCCCCTTTTGATTGACGGGATATAATTGTCCCTGATCATTGGCTGTTTTTAAATAATCGGCCGGTGGCCGATAGTGAAAATAATTGCTTTTATCGGCCGATACCGATTGTTGGCCGATATATCGGTGCATCTCTATTTTTTATTTAAATTGTCCTGTTTTGGATTTTCTAACAATATTTAATAAAATAGAACTGAAAAAACCAACAGATGAATAAATGCTGTAGAAATATATTGCTCAATGTTAGTTCACGCACCTCGGTGTCCAGCAGCAGAATGACCAGCAGCAGGAGTGACGGGTTTCTTGTCATGACGCACATCTGCCACAAAGACAGGGGGTGCTAGAGAGCATCTGTGTCTGGGGTGAAAGACAAATATTTGCATTTTAGAACATAATATTGCTTCTTTGGTCCTGCGAACATAAAACAACAATAAATAATATTTGTGTTTTGAGAAAACAATATATTTTTATATTTTTTTTGGCTCCAGACCAGTCAATGCTTTAATAAGGTCTGTTGAACACTGAGTGAAACTCCGTATGTATCTTCACTAGGATGTTCATGAGAACACACTTGTTTATTTTCTGAGAGGATGTCGCCCACAGTCTATAAACACAGAGGTCGAAGCCCTTCGGCCGCAGCTTTACAGGACAGACCGTTAAATTCAGCTTCCACAACACCATCAACACAATATATATATATATCATACATCTCTGCGGTGGCATAACATATTTATAAATCAACTTCATTCATATCTTTAACCCATCTGACTAAACTTCTTTCTCAGTCTTAACAATCACGACACTGTTTCTCCAGTTTTATTGTGTTTGCAGTGAAAGAAAGGAAACACATGGGGTGGGATTATTAACAACCGTTTTTCTGTAATAATCATGCGTCAAACTACTAGACGAATCAAACTATGGGATAAAATGATGCGTGTACAGTCAGTGCGAGTGTGTTATTTTGGCTCTGGGGAAGCATTTTATTTCCTGTTGAGAGAGTTTCTGCATCATCTCACGGGGCAGAAATGAGCGCTGTCTCTGTGTGTGTGTATGTGTTTGTAAAGATCGTGCAGTCAGTCTTTCCCATGAGCTCTGTATGTAGATCTAGAGTTTAAGGTCAAAGGTCACGATCACGAGAGGCTCCGCTGACATGAGAAACATCCGCAGGATCTTTAATTACAGAAGTAAACTACGAGTTACTGTCATGAATTATTGCTTTTATTAATGCAACAATATAAATAATCATTTAAATATTACTAAAAGAAGTCTCTTCTGCTCACCAAGGCTGCATTAATTTGATTAAAAACACAGTAAAATTGTGAAATATTATTACAATTTAAAACAGCTGTTTTCTATGTAAATATGTAGTAAAATGTAATTTATTTCAGTGATCAAAGCTGAATTTTCAGCATCATTACTCCAGTCTTGTTCAAGGAGAAGGTTATTTCTGTTCTGAGGGGCAGCAGGAAGCAGAAATAGAAGAGAGGCCTTATTTCCTGTGCTGTCTGTGAGTTTCCGTCCTGCTCGACCAGTAACATTGGGATAAAAATAAGCCATTGTTGCACCTGCACAAAACCGACAGAAACACCTCACCATCCACTTCAGTCCGAACTGTGTGTTCGCTCAGTATCAAACAGGAATCCAGAGGAAGTTTCCAGAAAATAGGAACATATTGTTCATGCCATACAGCCAAGATGCTGCCAAAATGTGATCAAACGCAATCATGAGAAACTCTGGCAATCATCTTCATTCTCTGACAGAACCGAACGGAAAACTGAACAGAAACAGCTGATCATGTGCACATCATCTACATTTATATGTGTGCTGACGTCCTTTTCTACTGAAATATAATTAGCTTTCTTATATTCCTATTGCTGAGTCCAAAAATAACAGTGTATGACTGGAGGAGAGCCAGAAAACTACAACCAGACCACTGAGAGAGGGTAGACAACACACACACACACACACACTGAACTGTCCTTCATTACCTGAGATGTAAACTATTTAAACTATTTCTACTTAAAACAAACTAGATTTGCAGTTTATGTAGAAAATGTTAATGGTGTTTTTCTGTGCAAAACTCACTGCTGTCACTGCTGGGTACCTATGGTGTTGCCAGGGTGTTCTGGGTGGTTGCTAGGACATAGTCAGGGTGTTCTGGGTGGTTGCTAGGGTGTTGCGATGGTGTTTTGGATGGCTGTTGGCATTGTCAAGATGTTGTGGATGGTTGACAGGGTGGTGCTAGGGCATACTGTGTGATTGTCAGGGTTTTCTGGGTGGTTGCTAGGGCGTTACCAGGGTGTTCTGGGTGGTTGCTAGGACATAGTCATGGTGTTCTGGGTGGTTGCTATGGTGTTGCCATGGTGTTCTGGGTAGCTGTTGGCGTTATCAAGATGTTGTGGATGGTTGACAGGGTGGTGTCAGGGCATGTGTGATTATCAGGGTGTTCTGGGTGGTTGCTAGGGCGTTGCCAGGGTGTTCTGGGTGGTTGCTAGGGCGTTACCAGGGTGTTCTGGGTGGTTGCTAGGTTGCAGTAGAAAATGTCAATGGTGTTCTCCTGTTGAAAACTCACTATCACTTATGGATGGTTGAAAGGGGATTGGCAGGGTGTTCTGGGTGGTTCCTAGGGCATTTTGCCAGGGTGTTCTGGGTCGTTACTAGTGCGTTGCCAGGGTGTTCTGGCTGGTTGCTAGAATGTTCAGGGTGGTTGCTATGGCGTTGTCAGGGTTTGACGTGGTTGCTAGAGTACACTTAGTGGTAGCTAGGGCATTGTCAGGGTGGTCTACATGGTTGTTAGAGTGTTGTCAGGGTGTTTTGAGTGGCTTTAGGCACATTGCCTAGGTGTTCTTGGTGGTTGCTAGGGTGTTGCCAGAGTGTTCTGGGTGGTTGCTAGGGCATTTTGCCAGGGTGTTCTGGTTGGTTGCTAGAGTGTTCTTGGTGGTTGCAAGGGCATTGTCAGGGTGGTCTAGGTGGTTGTTAGAGTGTTGTCAGGGTGTTTTGAGTGGCTATAGGCATAATGCTAAGGTGTTCTGGGTGGTTGCAAGGCTGTTGCCAGGGTGTTCTGGGTGGTTGTTAGAGCATTATCAGGCTGTTCTAGGTGGTTACTAGGGTGTTGTCAGGGTGTTCTACATGGTTGCTAGAGTGTTCATGGTGGTTGCTAGGCCACTGTCAGGGTGGTCTAGGTGGTTGTTAGAGTGTTGTCAGGGTGTTTTGAGTGGCTATAAGCGCATTTCCAAGGTGTTCTGGGTGGTTGCTAGGGTGTTGCCAGGGTGTTCTGGGTTCTTGCTAGGGCATTGCCAGGGTGTTCTGGGTGGTTGCTAGGGTTTTTTCCCAGGGTGTTCTGGTTGGTTGCTAGGGCGTTATCAGGGTGTTGTGGGTGGTTACCAGTGCATTACCAGGGTGTTCTGGGTGGTTGCTATGGCGTTGCCAGGGTGTTCTGGATGGTTGCTAGGGCACAGTCAGGGTGTTTTGAGTGGTTGCAAGGGCGTTACCAGGGTGTTCTGGGTGGTTGCTAGGGCGTTGCCAGGGTGTTCTGGATGGTATTATTTACTAGTCAAGTAGATTCTGTCTAGTGCCTAGATTGCACTGGTCATCCCTCCTGATTCTCCATGGCTTTGGCTATGGGACGGTGATCTGTTGAGCCAAACGAGAAACCTCGACCTGTTCAGACGGTGAAATCTCCCTATATGGAGATCAGCAGCCGAGGAAAAACATCTGGAATACTCAAAATACAGGGCAAATCTAAACCGGACAGAGGTTCTGTTCCAAACCATTCTATTTATAATCATAACACACATTCTATCACACATTAATTTAAACTTTGAATTTTCAGAAAAATGGTTAGAATTAAAATGCATTTTCAACATTTGTCATTTTCACTGAGCTTGTTGCAGTGCATTATGGGATTACTTTGAAATGTGAAGCAATGTGTAATACTGCCTTCAAATTTGGCCAAAAGGCGGTGGCGTAATCAGAAACATGCCTGTGATGACTTAAAATGATTTCTATTTAGTAGCTTGTGGAACAGAGCCACAGTATCAAGATAAAACGTTATGCAAGACCAGAATTACACAAAAAACACCTCAGAAACCACACTACTTGTGACAGCGAGTCTCACCTCTTCAAAAAAATACAAAAATCTAGTTGGTTACAGTAAAGCCACAAACTGGACACACAGAAAGAGTTCAGCTGGAGGCGACGGTGTAAAACACACGAGCAGAACACAGACCCTATTAATACACCAAACAGCTGCCTGGCAGGGCAACATGTCCCAGTAGTGCAGGGCGGGCACAGCGCCCTACGACACCTGTGACGCCTCTTTAGTGCCCTTGAAAGTGGACATGGGTGAGAAGTTCACTACAGACCCCTCAACACATACACAGCCAGACTGAACACTGGATTTCAGTCCAATTACAGCAGCATATCACGGCCATAAACGATTTTTAATTGTATAATTATTAATTATTTTGTAGACTGCAAGTATATAACTACACTTTTGCATTTGTCACAAAATCTGATGTATTTCTGGTCTGAAAGAGCTTCTGATTCTGCATTTTAAACATATTTCCTTCATTCTTTCACAAAAGTACTGTGATACAGTGATGGTAAAACATCATACTGAATGATTACATATTCATATACCATGATATGTAAATGGCCAAAAAACAATAAATACAGAAATGCAGATGTATCATATATATATATATATATATATAATAAACTTTTACGTAAAAACTGACCCTTTAAACATTACCATATCGTTCTGTAGCAATTACAAAAATACATTCATCACGTTAATATTAGAGTTAAGACAAAGCACATTTCATAACTGATTCCAAAAGTTACTGCGCTTACAATCCAACACTATTAAAGACTCCAATCAAGAACATATAGAGAAAATACCATAATAAGTATAAAGCAATGAAAGCAGTGAGAGTTTTCGTACCGTTCTGGTGTGTGAGGCTCGTCGGGGTTCGTGTGTGTGTGTGTGTGTTTGGTCCTCATGAGCGTCTGATGATCTGCGGGTCTCTGAGGCGGTCCATCTCCACCTCTACACTAATATAGAGCAGTAAATACAATCACCTATTGATATTATATTTTATTTACTAAATAATTAATATCAGTTATTTTTTTAATACTGTTTAATGGATTGTTTGAAGCTAATTGTGGGAGTATTTGAGCGTCTCTGCAGTAGTAAAACACCGCCGCCTGCTGTCAGAACACGGACACTCCCCATTAGTACAGACTTATAGGGTTAGTTCACCCAATATGAAATTTCTGTCATTAATTACTCACTCTCATGTCGTTCCACACCTTCGTTCATCTTCAGAACACAAATTAAAATATTTTTGATGATATCCGAGGCTCGTCCATAGACAGCAAAAGGTACTAAAGACATCGTGACTGCAGTGGTTCAACCTTAATGTTATGAAGCGACAAGAATACTTTTTGTGCGCAAAAACAAAACAAAAATAACTATTCAACAACAATCTCTTCTCTTCTGTGTCATTCTCATACGTTGTTTACGTCCAGCGCTTCCGGGTTCTACGTCTTATTATTGGCCGGCTCCTGCGTCAGCGTAACACGCATGCGTCGTGCTGATCAGCTTTGGCCAATACTGAGCCGGCATTCGGACGTAAACACGGAAGCCCTCACTGTGTTGCTGCATCACCTGTTTAAGGATAATGACAGGGAATGAAGAGATTGTTGAATAAAGTCGTTATTTTTGTTTTGTTTTTGCGCACAAAAAGTATTCTCGTCTCTTCATAACATTAAGGTTGAACCACTGCAGTCACATAATAATAATTTAATACCTTTTGCTGACTATGGACGAGTCTCGGATTTTATCAAAAATATCTTAATTTGTGTTCTGAAGATGAACGAAGGTCTTACGGGTGTGGAACGACATGAGGGTGAGTAATTAATGACAGAAATTTCATTTTTAGGTGAACTAACCCTTTAAACTTATACCCAAATACTTTCAAGAAACACGAACACATACATCCACTAAAAATCACAATAAAACAGAAAAGATCCTGCAGCATTTGAGAGAGTTTAGATAGATAGATTTTTTTATCTGATTCAACACACACTTGTTGTGGTAAGCCACCCAAGCATTCAAATGTTAAAGCCACATTAGATGTAATAAATATCAGTATATACAGTAATATCTCTGAATTTCCGTCTGCAGGAAACACTCTCAATATCTCGCAGCGAGTGTGTGGTGACAGAACTTTATGTGGAAAATGTTTATTGGTAAGAGACTTCAGAGCGTTTCATGTCGTGGTGTGTTTGTGGTGACGGTCAGAAACTGGTTTGATTCTTCTGTTCCTCTCAGATCAAAGCGGCTTCATCACACAGACATGCTGCTTCTGTTCAAACAAGAGATATAATGAATCACTTCTGCTGTTGTGTTTCAATTTAATACAATGTTAAATGCAATCAGTTGAAGTTAGGAGTGCTTTTTAGACTCACTTACGTAGGACTTATACATATGAGTATATTTATTTATATGTCATTTCATAATTCTGTTGCCTGAATGAACTTACAGACATTTATAGCAAACTAAAATACACTCAAGTGCACTTCTTTTTCACATGGGTTATTATTATTTATATTGTTTCCGTTCAGAGACCCTCGGAGCCTCTGCTGGCATCACACTGGGCATCTGTTCTGGTCATGTGACGTGTTGTTCAGCGTAACACACAATTTTCCACTCTGGTGTTTCTTACCACTAGCAGATGAGTTTAATTGAGATTCAAACACAGACTGATTAAGAAAATAGCAATTTGTTTGTGAACTGAAACAGTTTATATGTCTTTTGATGTGTGATTGTTTTATTAAAGTCATGGAAGATTGGATTAATAAAGAAGATTCCAGAATATTACAGAGTTTATAGTGTAACTCTTAGATCTAAAGTGTGTGTGTGTGTGTGTGTGCTCTGATGCCCCCTGCAGGTCAGAGTTTATGAGGTCAGGCCTGTAATTGCTTTCAGTGGTTTGGCTCTGGGCAGTGAGTGACCTTTGACCTCTCTCTATAGTCCATTCTCTAGTATCACCACAGGTATCGTCATTTGATTTAGAACATTGCTAATAATAATCTAATATTAACCAGATTTACACACTGGCTGATGTCAGTGAAGCAGTGTTTACTGCACTAGTAATGATTTGATCAGATTATTGTCATTTTACGCACAGGACAGAGGCAGTTCAACAAATAACATGATATTATTATGTGTCTAAAACTGAATTACCTTGGTAAACACTGAAATTTTTTTTGAATAATTCAGATTTTTTAATGTTTTTGAAAATCATCTCCTCTGCTCACCAAGACTGCATTTATTTGAAAAATTGTGAAATATTTTTTAATGTAAAATATCTGTTTTCTATGTGAATATATGTTAAAATGTAATTTATATCTGTGATCTAAGCTGAATTTTCAGCATCATTACTCCAGTCTTCAGTGTCACATGATCCTTCAGAAATCATTCTGATATGATGATTTGCTTCTCAAGAAACATTTATGATTATTATCTAACCTTGACAAGCAGAAGGAAATTATTCCAAACTTTTGACCAGTAGCGTACATCCAAAATAATGGAGCACTGAACACTTATCAGAAGTGTTTATTTAGTTTCCTTCAGAAGCTGATTAAATAAAGTCCTGATGACAACATAGGGTGATCTCTCTCTCTCTCTCTGTGTGTGTGTGTGTGTGTGTGTGTGTTAAAATTGAAATTAGAGCCAGTGCCAGGAAGGCCACATCCCACAGATAAGAGGGAGAGAGAGAGCGAGAGAGGAGGGTGTTCACAGATAACTCATCTGCTCCTCACTCACTCTCGTCTGAACGATCCTCTGCATCTGAAGGAATTCCCACTGCTCTTCTGGATTTACTCCCTGAAGATTCGGGACATTTCGGGTCACAGCAGCTTCAGTCCATGAGGAGAGAGAGTCAGACAGACAGAAGAGTTCATCAGCGTGATTCTGAAGGTCGGTGTGTGTTTGTGCTCGTTCACTCTTACACACTCTCTTTAACTGCTCATGTGTTTCTCGGGACACTTCTGAGCCTTTAACTCAACTTAGACTTAGATGCTTTTCCTAAAATTTGGAGAAAGAGAATCACTAGTTGTCGTACAGTATGAGTCCAGGGCTATAAAATGAAGTTCAGATCATTTGATGGGAAATCTCTGAGCTCAGACTGAGATTGTTTCTAAAACTCTAGAGACGCATGCGTTAATGAAACTAAAACCATAAAACATCTGTGTTACTTGAAATAAAATAAGCCTTAGCTGTAATAACATGAACATAAAAATATGTTATTTCAGCTAGTTCTCATTTCTGATTAGATTAAGTTAAAATAAACTTAAATTAATAAATAAAATAAAACTAATAAATAAAAAAAAAATATAGACATATTTAAAAAGAAAAAACTAATAAAAATGACCAAAAAACTACTAAAATTAAAGTGAAAACAAAAAATTCTAATTCAAAATATTAACAAAACTATAATAGTACTGTATATCAGTGGTTCGTTTTGTTTAAAATAACTAAAAAATAAAAACTACATAGGCATATTTAAAAATAACAAAAAATACAACAAAATTATGAAAACTTTAACTAAAATTAAAGTGAAAACAGAAAAATAAAATCAAATTCAAAATATAAACAAAAACTAATAAATATACAAAAATAAAAACTATATAGACATACTTAAAAACAACAAAAACTAATAAATATACAAAAATAAAAACTATATAGACATACTTAAAAACAACAAAAACTAATAAAAATGACAAAAAAATACAACAAAATTACTAAAACTTTAACAAAAATTAAAGTGAAAACAAAAAATGTCAAATTTAAAATATGAACAAAAACTATAATAGTAAAACGAATAAATATACAAAAATAAAAACTATATAGACATACTTAAAAACAAAATTACTAAAACTAACAAAAATGTAAGTAAAAACAGAAAATATAAAATTCAAATTCAAATATGAACAAAAACTATCATAGTAAAACATAAATATACAAAAATAAAAACTACACTTAAAAACAGCAAAAACGAATAAAAATGACCAAAAAAAATCACAAAATTACTAAAACTTTAACTAAAATTAAAGTGAAAACAGAAAAAAAATATCAAATTTAAAATATGAACAAAAACTATAATAGTAAAACTATATAGACATACTTAAAAACAAAAATGAATGACAAAAAAAAAATGACAAAAAAATACAACAAAAACTTTAACCAAAATTAAAGTGTAAACAGAAAAGATGAAAATAAAATCTAACTCAAAATATGAATAACAGTGTCTGAACGGTGCTGAAATATCCCTGCTGTGTGTGAGATCACTGTGATCCGGAGGAACATCCCAGTGTCTGTTTATTCCCTGTTTATCAACAGCGAGAGTTTAAAGAGCTCCAGAGAGGACAGTTTCTGAGGAGAAGCACATGATCCGGAGCCGCAGTGAATCTCCTGGTTTCGAGACACATGTGAGCAGCTCTTTTCATCGGATTAAATTCACTTTTACACAGTAGAAGTCTGTGGGGCACGTGACCAGACGCTCTTAAAAGACAAAATGTGTGTTTGCATTTTTATCAAGGCACTTAAAAAAGCTCTTACATACAAAAATGTGCATTTTATAAGTCTAAATCTGACTTTTAACTGTTTTAACTGTTTAATTACACTGTAAAAGATTATTTTTAAGAATGTTTTACAAGAAAATGCTATTTCAGTTTTTCTACTTCAAAATTTCATTTAATTCACTGTTATTTGACATTTATTTGTGAACTTTACCAGCATTTTCTGAGAAAAATGACAAAAAACAACATTTTACAAAAATTAAAGTGAAAACAGAAAAAAATTAAATAAAATCAAATTCAAAATATTAACAAAACTATAATAGTACTGTATATCAATGGTTTGTTTTGTTTAAAATAACTAAAAACACACTTAAAGACACACAACTAAAAGACACTTAAAAACAGCAAAAACTAATAAAAATGACAAAGAATTCAACAAAATTACTAAAACTTTGACCAAAATTAAAGTGAAAACAGAAAACAAAAATCAAATAAAATTTAAAATATGAACGAAAACTGTGATAGTAAAATGAATATACAAAAATAAAAATATAGACATACTTAAAAACAAAATTACTAAAATTTAACAAAAATTTAAGTAAAAACAGAAAATATAAAATTCAAATTCAAATATGAACAAAAACTACAATAGTAAAACAAATAAATATACAAAAATAAAAACTATACAAACTTAAAAATATCAAAAACGAATAAAAATGACAAAAAATACAACAAAATTACTAAAACTTTAACTAAAATTATAGTGAAAACAGAAAACATAAAAATAAAATCACATTCAAAATATGAACAAAAACTGTAATAGTAAAATGAATAAATATACAAAAATAAAAACTATACAAACTTAAAAATATCAAAAACGAATAAAAATGACAAAAAATACAACAAAAGTACTAAACTTTTATCTAAAATTAAAGTGAAAATAGAAAAAAAAAAACTAATTTAAAATATGCAGAAAGACTATAACAGTAACATGAATAATTATACAAAAATAAAAACTATAAAGACATACTTAAAAATATCAAAAACGAATAAAAATGACAAAAAATACAACAAAAGTACTAAAATTTTATCTAAAATTAAAGTGAAAATAGAAAAAAAAATCTAATTTAAAATATGCAGAAAGACTATAATAGTAACATGAATAAATATACAAAAATAAAAACTATACAGACATACTTAAAAACAGCAAAAACTAATAAAAGTGACAAAAATACAACAAATCTGACAATTCTGAGTGAAAATTGTTCATACACCAATTTTTGTGCTCCAGACTGTATTTTTCTCTGTGTAAACATGCGTTTGTTGTATTCTTTCATGTTTAGTGGTTTTATATGTCAGAGTGAGTGTTTTTATCACAATATTCCCATGATAACGTGTATCTGGAGGTGAAACAGAGCAGGTATTGATCCTGCTTTAATATCTTGACGTCCACTTCAGTTAGTGAAATGTGATTTGTGAGTGAACGCGTCACAGACGTGTCATTGTATTGAACAGTTTGTCTTTGTTTCCGTCCCGTAGAGACACTAGGAGTCTTTGATCTACGATGCGACCCCCCAAAATCCATCGGGTCACGCTGCTAATGACGGCCGTATCCTGCCTGCTGATTGGGCATGGAAGCTGTCAATCAAACTCATCCAATAGCTTCCAGCTCTCTGATGACCCAGCGGCCGTCCGTGTCACTCCGGGGTCAAACCGCGTGACCCCTGACCCCAGAGCGGCCCGTCTTCCGGGAAACGGGTCGGTGCGAGCGCGTCCGCTGCCGCTGCCCCCGGCGTGTCTGAGGAGGACGTACATCGAGGGTTTGTTCAAGTACGTCAACACGATCCTGTCCTGCCTGATCTTCGCGGTGGGGATGGTGGGGAACGCCACGCTGCTGAGGATCATCTACCTCAACAAGACCATGAGGAACGGCCCGAACGCTCTGATCGCCAGCCTGGCGCTCGGTGACCTCATCTACATCGCCATCGACATCCCCATCAACGTCTACAAGGTGAACGATCACAAACATGAGAGCAAACCTGCCGTCAAACATCATTTACAACTCAATACTGGAGTTTGGGTTTAATATGATTAGATTTCGAGGTCAGTGTTGTTATAGTATTATTTACATGTTATTAAAGTATTTATTATATATATTTTTTTTATTTCAGTGGAGGTTTTAGTCATTTTTATAAGTTGCTTTTATTATATTTCTGTTTATTTCTATCATTATATATCTATTTTTTAGTTTAGTAATTTTAATACTTCAACTACTATTATTATATTTTTTCTAATTTTAAAGTTATATATGTAATATTAGTATATATATATATCATAATATTATTTACACAAAATATAAAAATAATTTATGCAATCTAAAATATTTTTATAAAACAAAATATTCTAATAAATGATATTATATTTGTCTAATATTTTAAAAACACTGTTTACTTATAATTATATAATAATTATATATATAATAAATATATTTAATACAATAATTATTATATAAATATATTTATTATATAAACATTATATAATAAATAAGATATATTATAATATTGTCTTATTTATAAATTAGATATATTATTATATAAATACATTCATTATAAAATTATAAATATTAATATATTAAATAAAATAAATGTATATATATATTTTATAAATATTATAAATATTTATATAAATTAATAAAACATAAATATAAGTAAACATTATATATAATATTTTTTATTTATAACATTTAAGATTTTACACGTGTGTATATATATATCTATATATATATATTTATATATATATATATATTTATATATATATGTAAATAAAATTTTATCAATATTTTATATAAATGTATAAAACAAATATAAGTAAACATTATATATAATAGTATTTTTTATTTAGAATATTTTAGCATATATATATATATATATATAATTTTAACAATATTTTATTAATATATTAAATAATATAAATGCATATATATATTATTTTAAAAATATCTTAAATATAAGTAAGATACAAATATAAGTAAAATTGTATATATTTTTATTTATAACATTTAAGAATATATATATATATATATATAATTTTAACAATTTTTTTATAAAAACAAATATAAGTAAACATACATAACAGTATTTTTATTTATAATATTGTAGCATATATATGTTTGTTTTGTATGTTTTATACATTCAAACATTAAATATATACACAATTGTAACAATATTTTATTTAAATGTATAAAACATAAATATAAGTATATATAAGTAAACATTAGATGTAAAAATTTCAATGAACGAAAATGATTTTTAATAGTTCTAGTTGTAGTTGGTGTAGTTGATGTAGGTGAACGTGTGCAGCAGTAGGTCAGACAGACTTATTTTGGGACAGTTATCAGAGTAACACTCATCACACGTTCAGTCACACACACACACGCCCGTCACAAAGATAAAAGCGCTTCATTCGTTGGTCTTTAAATACACAGCACAGGTCATCAGAGATGCTTTAACAGCGTTTGATCTGTGTTTCAGCTGCTGGCGATGCGGTGGCCCTTCGACGACAGTGTGTTCGGTCTGTTCCTGTGTAAACTCATGCCGTTTCTGCAGAAAGCCTCAGTTGGGATCACAGTCCTCAATCTGTGCGCGCTCAGTGTGGACAGGTAACACACACACACACACACACACACACACTACACTAATGCATTTACAATAGAAGTCTATGGGGCAAATGTGTTTGCATTTTTTAAGGCATTTGACCCTCTGGTGCTCTTGGGTCATGTTTGGCCGAAAAATGTTACGTTTTGGTTTTTTAGAATTTTTTTCTTCCTCAGAATGGTACGAAACTTGGTGAAGGTTTTGGCACTTGCAATGTGAACACAACATACAAAAATCATGGACAAGATTCGAAAAGGTTAAATGGTCCTGAAAAAAATAGGGCCCTATTTTAACGATCTAAGCGCATGGTCTAAAGCGCACGGCGCAGGTGCACTTAGGGCGTGTCCGAATCCACTTTTGCTAGTTTAACGACGGGAAAAATGGTCGGCGCGCCCGGTGCATGGTCTAAAAGGGTTGTCCCTATTCTCTCAATGAGTCATGGGTGTGTTTTGGGCGTAACGTGCAATAAACCAACCAGAGTCTCATCTCCCATTCCCTTTAAAAGCTAGTTGCGCTCGCACCATGGCGGATTCGCTATTTACATGGAGGAATTTACAAGCGGAAAAACTGAACGCTTCTCTAGCGAGGAAACGGATCTGCTCATGCGCGAGGTTAAAGCGTCGTGCAGACCATCTACGGGACAAGCCGGATTCCACCAAAGAGTTTTTTTTTATGCACACAATAATAATCTTTTACATTGTTATCATTTTTTTTTTAAATATTTGGCATGTTTGTGTGCTGCTGCGCATCCCTGTGTGTGTAACAAGCAGAGTGTGTGCACCCGCATGTAGGTGCATATTACTAACGCGCCCTTTAAATAACAAAAAAAAATACTGCCGCAGTCGTTTTCATTTCCTCAAAATAGTAAAGCAACAACGCGCCTAAACACACCTCGTTTTCAGACCAATGCCCATGGGCGAACAAATGGGCGCAAATGCATTTGCTATTTAAACAACGTGGCACATGATAACTGCGTCGGGCTGAAACTAGCAAAAAACACTCGCGTCGCTCCTGGCGTCGCATTGCGCCGGGTGTATGATAGGGCCCGTATTGTTCGCGGTCAAAAATGAGTGCATTGGAAATGAATGGGAGATGAATCTCATCTAGTGGAAGTGTTTGGTACTGCGCCCAAACAAAATCTTATTGAAAGCTCATTTTTTGAGATATCAACCTCAGACCGATCGGCGTATGACATCAAAGACCGGAAACACAAGCTTGTGCGAAAAGTTTTGCATTTCGATTTGTCATGGCATGACCTCTTGGCTGAATTAAAACAAAGACTATAGAATAACACAAGACGCATCACTCGTATTGTTTTGAATGGGAGAAAGTGCAATGGAATAATATGGTGGAATAAGTCCCGCCTTCTAAATAAGAGCCAATCACCGATTGGTAAAGTCATCGCTTCACTGCAGCGGCCGTTAGAAGCTCCGATTGCTATAGACGCGCACTTCCTATAGGGACGCGCACTTAGGACTGCGCATTAGCTTGATCCAGCCTGAAAAATACCTTCTTTTTTTTTGTCATGATTCGAGCGTTTAGAAACAAAATTTATGAGACAGTTGCTGTCAGATTTCATTTGTGATTTCAAATATGAAATTGAATCGAAAGCTTGGCAAACAACTTTGGAGAATTTGATGTTTCCTCATTCAAAGCGATAGGAGCTGCACTTGCATGCCCAAGAGGCGTTTCTAAGATGGCCGCCGAGTGAAATGACTTGTCTTAAAAGGGACTTTGATTAAAAGAATGATATTCGAGTAGGTTGTGTATTTTTACATTTTAAAAGTATTACTATAAGTTTTATGTTGAATTCACGTTTATAAAAAAAGACCATGTAGACCGTGACGTCATATCACGACCGTTGCAGCATCCCGTTAGCTAGTGTGACCGCGCGCGGCTTTATTCGGTAAATGTGTTTCCATCGTAGCCATGTCTTGTTATCGGTTAAAATGAGCTGCCTTAATTGAACGTTTTTTATTAACATTTTTTTAATATGCACATCTTGGAGTTTCCATCCTGCGTTTTTTTTTATGTGATATCCCAAAATGCGCATAAAAATATGTGGATGGAAACAGCTGTAGTTTACACCGTTTACCTCGTGTGTTGCAGGTATCGTGCCGTAGCGTCATGGAATCGCGTTCAGGGCGTCGGGATTCCCGTGTCCACGGCTGTGGAGATCGTGTGTATCTGGATGTTGGCTGTAGTTTTGGCGGTTCCAGAGGCCATCGGCTTCAAAATGGTCAGTTTTGACTACAACAACGTCACCATCCGCACCTGCATGCTGAAGCCGGAGACGCCATTCATGACGGTAAAAACACAACAACCCGTGGACGTTATTTCTGTTCCTTCACAGCTCTGAGTCACATTATTCATTATAACTTCATAAATATTAAAGCTTTAATATTAATAAAGTCAGTTCTGCGGTGTGTGACATTTTTCATTGAAATTAATATTTAAGTTTTCTGATATTAGAGGTTTATAGACCCATCATTTTTGAAAGCCAATTTGCATTTCAAACAGGAAGTAATTAAAAAGCTCTTTTTGAATAATTATTTTAAAGACACATGACCTTATAAGAAAATAATTTTAAATAATAATAAAAAAAATATATATTATAATATTATACACATAAACATATAACATAAACATTCTAAATCTATAAACATATATATATATATACACACTTATATAAATATAAGTACACCTTATATATAATATAATATTTTTAATAAATATTTTATATACATAAAATATTTTTAAAATATTAATACAATATAAATACAAATATTTATTAAATATATTTTTAAAATATTGTTTACTTATATAATATTATACATTGTTGTTATTATATAAATATATTATATAAACAATATAATATATAAATACATTTATTATTTAAATATAAGTATACATTATATATAAATATATTTTTAATACATCATTTATTACATAATATACATATAATTATTTTAAATATGGTTTATTATATAATAATGATAAATTATTATATAAATAAATTTTATATAAACAAGATAATATATAAATATATTTATTATTTAAATATAAGTACACATATATAAATATTATATTTTTAATACATATTTTATTGTACAATATATATCTATATCTATTTTTAATTTGCTCCATTTTTCTACTGTCTAATTAAAACAATTAAATGCATCATCAATGTTTATATTTCACTTGTTTATGAAGTGTGTAATTGTTCTCTGTGTGTGTGTGTGTGTGTAGTTCTACAGGGATGTGAAGGTCTGGTGGCTCTTTGGCTTTTATTTCTGTGTGCCGCTGGTCTGTACGGCCGTCTTCTACACACTGATGACCTGCGAGATGCTGAGCAACAGGAAGGGCAGTCTGAAGTTTTCACTGAGCGAACACCTCAAACAGGTGAAGAACCGGCGCTGAACACTGAAATCAACCAGCCGAGACCATCAGAAACTTAAAGAGGATCCATTATGCCCTTTTACAAAGTCTTGATGTTGTTTTTGGGCTAGAACAGGTTTTCATGCTTGAATGTTCATTATTTCCCTCATATTCTCCATTGTTGTTGTGTGTTTTTCACCAGAGGCGTGAAGTGGCTAAAGCTGTTTTCTCTCTGGTGCTGATCTTCGCTCTCTGCTGGTTTCCGCTGCATCTGAGTCGCATCCTGAAGAAGATGGTTTATTTTCAGAACGACGTCGGCCGCTGCGACCTGCTGAAGTAAAACAAACACACATTATTTCAATAAAAAACCTTTTAAGTATTTTTAAAGAGACATGATCTACTGAGTAACACCATTTTCAGTCAAAATATAAAAAATAATGATTAACATTTTATGAAGTTTATTGATTTTCAGCTGTTTGTTGTTTTTGTGTCTCAGTTTCTTGTTAGTGTTTGATTACCTGAGTATAAATCTGGCCACCATCAACTCCTGCATCAATCCCATAATCCTCTACTTCGTCAGCAAGAAGTTCAAGAACTGCTTCAGGGTACAAACCGCTTCTGTCCTGCATTTGTGATCTGCTATGAAATCTGCTTGATATTTTTTTTCCAAAATACTGCTTTTTTCTGTTTAAATGTTTCTGGATTCCATTTTAATGGTTAAATTAAATGTTAGTAATCAAAAATGATGTCTAATTGATTGAAAACGTAAAACTTATACTGTTTAACAACAGTTTATTAAAAAACTATTTATTTTTAGGGTCGAATGTGTTATTTTAGTATCATTGAGATACTATTGTAGTTTTTAATTAATATTTTGAATTTATTTTTATATTTTCTGTTTGCATTTGAATTTTCGTTAAAGTTTTAGTAATTCACTTGTGTGTTTTTGCCATTTTTAATAGTTTTCGTTTTTTGTTTTTTTTAAATGTCTATATAGTTATTAATATTTTTCTGTTTTAGTTTTAATTGTTTTATTACGTCATCAAACTAAGGAGAAATGCTGATAATTTTATATATATATATATATATATATATTATTTTATTTATAGTATTTTAGTTTCACAAAAAAGTTTTTTTTAATGTTTTAGTTTTAGTTAATTATAATAACACTGCTTTGAAAAGTTTAATTTTATTTTCCCAAATTCTATTTTAATATTTTTTATTTCGTTTTAATGGTTTAGTAAAATTTTGATAATCAAAATCAATTGAATTCATAAAACTTCATAAAACAATTTAATGATTCACTATTATTATTATTATTATTATTATTATTTTACAACAAAACCTTATGAAATGGTTTATCTGCATGGTGGAAATTAGGCCTGTCACTAAGGATTATTTTGGTAATCGTTCGATTATTTTGTCAGATAAAATAAGATAAAAATAGACCTAAGTGAACAATAACCGTTAAAATGACTTAAAATACATATATATTAACACTGAAGGAATAATAATTAGTTTAAATAAGAAATTAACAGCAAGTAATCATACGATTTTATTGAAAAACACTGTTAAAATACATAACGTTATGTAATATAAATAATATAAACATAATCAACTTATGTATTATAGGAAATGCCAGCAGAGGGTGTACAGAAATGCTTCCTGTATTTTGTCAGTTAATCGACACTGGTAAATTGCAATTGATGTTTTTCTTTTTAAAAAATCAAGCACTCGAATTTAATGGAGGAATCGTGACAGCCCTAGAGGAAATCATAGAGCCCTATTTGTGTACGTCTGTAATGGAGTCTGATAATACAGTGCAGCGATATTTGAGTGATATCTAATCTCTTCTCTCTCTCTCAGTCGTGTTTGTGTTGCTGGTGTTATCCGGGCGGCTCGTTGTTAAGCAGTGTCGTGCCCCTGAACGGGACCAGTTTCCAGTACAAGAACCCTGATCAGAACGGCTTATCAGACCGGACCGCACTGCGCAAGGACAGCTACAACTGACCTCTCACACACACAAACACACTCGCTCAACAAGATCACGGTGTACTGTGGGTAGACAGACACATTATTTCAAGTAACCCTAACTAAAGTCATCCAGTGTGAGGATGAAATATGAACAGATATATTTATATAATTGCTAAGAAAGTGCATATTTTTAGATTTGTACACTGTAAAAAATATTTTCATTGTTTTCTTTTGTCAATCAATTTAGATTCACTAATGTTGTTCAGATAACATGATATTTTGATGGTATTTGATTTGTAGATTCCATTTAATAGATTACACTTTCAATAAAACATTTGTAATTGTTTTGTAAAAGGTGTTTTTATGCGCGTTTGGGCTGAGTTTCCGTTGCATTTACAATGTTCTGACCAGCAGGGGTCGCCAGCGTGTGGCGTTTTGAAAGCTTCGAAACGGTGAATGATATCGCAAAGCAATTGGTTCAGTTGAGTTTCAAAAAGCTTTATTTCTCCCATCAAAATCCACCCGCATTTAATAAAGCAAACGACACATCGGAATGTATATGATAAACGAAATGTTATCGTCTGTTGGTGCGGGGTCTAAAATAGTTATCTTTGCAGTTCACGTTCTTGGTGTGAACGCGCCTTTATACTTCCCTGCTATGTCAATGCTCCGCCCCCTCCAAAACCCCGCCCTTCAAAGCCATCTCAGCCAAACCTGAAAACTCAAACTGACTGACAGCCAGGGATTGTTTCAATGGAAGCCTATGTCCACCACATAAGGGGGAAAAAACTGCAGTCGTGGGGATCTCAGAGGGATTTTCAGGAGCGTGAGGGAGTTCCTTTCACTTCTCCCACTAGCTCTGCTGGCCTTACACCAGAAGCGGAAGACCGCTCGGGGCTTCTTCTGTGGAAAAAGAGGACTCATTGCTCGCTTATGATTCTGACAATATAGAAAGCGTGTTGTCAGACTCCCCTGATCTCAAGAGGTGCACTAGTGACTGACGCTAGAGACTGCGGTCTGTAGTGTCCCTTGTTAGTGCGCCCGCCTCCCATGCTGGAGACCCCGGTTTGAATCCCACTCGGAGCAAGCTGAGTAGGACTAGAGGGGTTACGTTGGTGCCGTGACCCGGATGGGAGTGAGGTTTAGGGGGGTGAGTGTAACGGAGGCCAGCTAGTGAGAGCTGTGCATGTAAACCTCACTCCCTGGCCTCGAGGCACACTGGCGACTGATGCTAGAGACTGCCGTTTTTAGCGTCCTTGATAGCACGCTCACCTCCCATGCCTGAGATGCGGTTGGTGCCGTGACCCGGATGGGAGTGAGGTTTAGGGGGGTGAGTGTAACTGAGACTGCAGTCTTCAGCGTCCTTGTTAGCGTGCTGCCTCTCATGTTGGAGACGCCGGTTTAAGTCCCTGTCGGAGCGGGGCGAGTAGGACCGGAGGCAATATTTACATGTGTTATGTTCATACGAGCGACAAGTAGATGGCAGTCGACAGCACCGACTAGTGGTTTAACGAGGTCGACTACTCGACTACAATCCCTAAGTGAAGCTATTTATTAGAAACAGTAGAATTGAGTAAAATTAAATCTGCATCTACATTGCAATTTAAATGTACGCTACATTTCCATAAGGGTTAATGCTGGCTAATCTGTGTTGTTTTGGATCAGACAGTAGTTCTGAAAACAACTGAGAAGTCATTAAAATTAAATGTACTTTTTGTTTCAGATGTTGTAAATAAATATTTGATGTTTGTTTATCAAAGTCGTAGTGTGTGGTCTGTTGGTTGTAAAATTGTAAGTTTCAGAGACAGGATTATGGTTTAGTTCCCACAGAACTTTCCATTTTAGTGGGAAAATGGAAAACTTTTTTTCCCCTAGGAAATTGTTTCTGTCAGAATTAAGAGGGTCGTTAAATAGCTGACATGAGATCGGTTTTAATTAATCAGAATGAACCTAAGCCACAGTTTTGTGTTTTCAGTTGGAAAAGCACAGTAAACTTTTGTTAAATACGTAGTTTATTAATAAATAATTTATTTACATGCATTTGGATAGTTGTTTTTTTCATTCATTATTTTGTAAGATATAATGCATTAACTAATCTAATGCATTTTGTGCAAATCAAGCTGTTTTGTGACTAAAATAGAACATAAGATGACATCTAATGCTGCGTTCATAACGGATAATCGTTAAAAAAGTCACCCTGTAGTCAATCATTTTATCCCTTAAAACTCATTTTTGATCACCAAAATGACATATTATTTTTTTCCAGTGAAAAAAATGTCTTCATGCCTTAAAATAGCTTAAATGTAACTCTACACCCTTGCCTCATTTAATATACGCGGATCAATGAATATGCAAATTAGCCACGCCTCCACTCGCTCACAGATCCACTCAGTCAACTTACTGAGGTAAACGCTGCACAATGGTAACACTCTTTACAAAGTCTGACACATAACGATAATTAATATGATTAGCCTTTTGCTTTACTATGTTATTAAACAGCTAATAATGTGTTGCTAATGTTAGACAAACCATGTTTCCGTTCGCTATGTCAGAGTCAGCTTACTTACAATCAGTATCCTTACAAACGCTTTGAACAACTCAGAACATCAGTGGAGAAAGGCATATAGTTCATTATAGCATAATCTACACAATTTTTCATATCAACAGAAAAATATACCGGGATAACCTGGCTTCTCTCGAGATTCCCCTGCTAGTTCGCTGTTAATGATATGCTAAAACCCGCCAGCACGTTGACGTGATTGGTTGTTTTTCACCACAGGGGGCTTTAACGATCCTACTACAGCGAAGACTTAGCTTATGAATGTTAATTCCGTATATTTTGATGTCCGACCAGTAGAGCTAACTGATTGGCTAAAAGACATTAAAAGCTTTTAGCAACTGAGCACCATTTGGCAAGTTAACCAATCCAGTGGAAGCCCTGGCTTATGAATATTAATTAGATCACGCCCAGTATTCATTTGCTGTAAAACAAGATTTGGTAAATCCGGGCGCGGCCAATCACGAAAAACTGGTTTATGAATATTTAATTAGTCTACGTACTCAAGGTTACCAAGCAACGTCAGCCTCTCCTGATTATAATTCATGAGCTAAGCCTTCACAATAGTAGGATTCGTAATTTGGTAATCACGCCCTGTTTGTTTTCCCTGTTGAGTCGTGCGTGACGAGCATCCTCCGCTCGAGCTCGACGGCGTGATCGGCACTGGTGTCGGACATGATTTAAAGAGCGGATCTGTGTCGGGTGAAGATGCCGGGGTGCTGCGGGCGCTGGCGGCGCTGGATTCGGCCGCTGGTCGCGCTGCTGTTCGTGCTGGTGCTCGCGGTGGCGCTGCCGCTGTGCGTATGGGAGCTGCGGAGAGCCGAGGTGAGGCATTAAAAGAGAGCTAATTAAAACATCATTAGATGATACAGTGTTCAGTGCTGCTCTATATCTATCTATCTATCTTGTTAATGATGTGTGTGTGTGTGTGTGTGTGTGTGTTGTAGGTGGGCACACACACTAAAGCATGGTTCATCGCAGGTGTGTTTGTGTGTATGACGATCCCCATTTCACTGTGGGGTATTTTACAACATCTGGTTCACTACACACAACCTGAGCTACAAAAACCCATCATCAGGTATCTGACACACACACACACACACACACACTCACATTCACATGCCCTATAAATGAGAATCAGCAGATGAGCTCATGAATGCCTGTTGTTCTTCTAGGATTCTCTGGATGGTTCCCATATACAGCTTAGACAGCGTGAGTAACAAATCCATCCAGTCTCCGAATTACAGGAGGAATCCTGAGAAATGTCAGAACAATGTCCTGAAGATGCTTTTTGTGTGTCTTGCAGTGGATCGCTCTAAAATACCCCAAGATCGCGATCTACGTGGACACGTGTCGAGAATGCTATGAGGCGTACGTCATCTACAACTTCCTGATGTTCCTGCTGAACTTCCTGGAGAATCAGTATCCCAGTCTGGTGCTGGTGCTGGAGGTGCAGGAGGAGAGACCGCTGCTGCCACCCTTCTGCTGCTGCCCGCCGTGGGCCATGGGCGAGTGAGTGCACACACACACACACACACACACACACACATACACATACAAAGGAAATGAAATAAGATGAACTTCTCTCTGTTCATCAGGGTTCTGCTGTTCAGATGTAAGCTTGGAGTTCTGCAGTACACTGCAGTGAGACCTGTGACCACCATCATCGCACTGTACGACACACACACACACACTCAATATAAGATGAGTAAATGTCATGAACACTATCTGAAGTCTCTGTCTGTGCTGTAGTGTGTGTCAGCTCTGTGGAGTTTATGATGAAGGGAATTTCAGCTTCAGAAACGCGTGGACGTACCTCGTTATCGTCAACAACGCCTCACAGCTGGTAACAACACCTTCCATTATTCGTTTATGAAAATAATTATTCACAGACTGCAGCATACTGACCTCCTGACGCCTGTGAATCACTGATAGTCAAACATGCTAATAGTTTAATATAGTATAACAGTCCAGTGTCTTTTGATTTGATGTTGATAATGTCTTGTGTTGAGTTCGCGATGTACTGCCTGCTGCTGTTCTACCGAACGCTGAGAGAAGAGCTGAAGCCTCTGAGGCCCGTCGGGAAGCTGCTGTGCGTCAAACTCGTCGTCTTCGTTTCCTTTTGGTACGTTCATGTTCACACAAACATCAACATTCAAACACGCAGACGAATACAGCAGAATGAGCTGCAGTGAGAGTCTGACGCTGATGTTTGATGGCTGTTTAGTGACGGTGCAGGAACGTTTGAATAATATCATGAGGAAAACTAAACTAAAATACTTCTACATGATCAAAATAGAAAGCTGCTTCATACTAATGTCTGTCTTAGTTGCTAGTGTGTTCTGCAAAGCAGGTTTCTAGGGTGTTGCTAGGTTCAAAGAAGATAATGGGTATTAGATGGTTGCTAGGTGTTATAGATCGTTGCTAGGGCATTGCTATATGATTCTAGGGTGTTGCTAGGCAGATGGTAGCATTCTCTGGGTGGTTGCTAGGGTGTTGCTAGGCACTTGCTAGGATTTTGTCAGTGGTTGCAAGGCAGTTGATCAGTGTGATAGATGGTTGCTATGGCATTCCTATGTGGTACTAGGAAGTTGCTAGGGTGTTTCTAGGCAGTTTGTAGGGTTTTCTAGGTGGTTGCTATGGTGTTGCAAGGCAGTTGGTTCCAAGGCAGTTGATATGTGTTATAGATGGTTGCTATGGCATTCCTATGTGGTAGTAGGCAGTTGCTAGGGTGTTTCTAGACAGTTTATAGTGTTTTCTAGGTGGTTGCTATGGTGTTGCATGGCAGTTGGTTCCAAAGCAGGTGATATGTGTTATAGAAGGTTGCTATGACATTGCTGTGTGACACTAGGCAGTTGCTAGGGTGTTTCTAAGCAGTTTGTAGGGTTTTCTAGGTAGTTGCTAATGTGTTGCAAGGCAGTTGGTACCAAGGCAGCTGATATGTGTTATAGATGGTTGCTATGGTATTGCTATGTGGTACTAGGCAGTTGCTAGGGTGTTTCTAGGCAGTTTGTTGGGTTTTCTAGGGCGGTTGCTAGGTAGTTTCTAGGATGTTCTCAGTGGTTGCAAAGCAGTTGATAGGTGTTATAAATGGTTGCTATAGTGTTGATATGTACTTGTGGGAAGTTCCTAGGCAGTTTGTAGGGTTTTCTAGGTGGTTTCTAGGGTGTTGCTAGGCAGTTTGTATGAGTTTTTAGGTGGCTAAGCAGTTGCTAGGATGTTCTCAGTGGTTGCAAAGCAGTTGATAGGTGTTATAAATGGTTGCTATAGTGTTTATGTATTTGCTGGGTAGTTCTTAGGCAGTTTGTAGGGTTTTCTAGGTGGTTTCTAGGGTGTTGCTAGGCAGTTTTTAGGTGGCTAGGCAGTTGCTAGGATTTTTTCAGTGGTTGACAGTTGATAGGTGTAATAGATGGTTTTGCTATGTGCTCTCTATGCAGTCACTATTGCAGTGTTTATAGGCAGGTTGCTAGATAGTTGCTAGGTGTTATAGATGGTTGCTAGGTAGTTGCTATGCTGTCAGTACATTGCAATAGAGCCCAATCACATGTTGCAATGATGTTCTAGTGCTGGGATTCGGCTGGTTCATATTCCCATACGGTTGCTAGGCCGTGCTGGATGGTTGCTATGGTTGGCTAAGCAGTTAGCATGATACTTACAGACTGGTTATCTGAAAACTCCATGTTTCAGTTGTGTCACATGTAGTTTGGTGTTGCAGGCAGGCTGTGCTGATCGCTCTGCTGGTGAAGGTCGGAGTCATTTCAGACAAACACACTTGGGAGTGGGACAGTGTGGAAGCCGTAGCCACTGGACTACAGGTGAACACACACACACACACACACTCAAACACATGGTTATCCTCATATCATAGACGCCTACTGTTGAAAGCCTTAAGGAAAAGTTTTGTTAGTTTTTGAAGTGAATGAGGATTTAGTCTTTTCATGAAGTGTTTGTCTTCTTAAGCATTGTGTCTGTTTGCGTGTAGGACTTCATTATCTGTATCGAGATGTTTCTGGCAGCGATCGCTCATCATTACAGTTTCAGCAGCCGTCCATACGTGCGTGAGGATGATGAAGGGTCATGCTTCGACTCGCTGCTCGCCATGCTGGATGTCTCGGACATACGCGCGGACATCTCAGAGCAAGTGCGCAACGTCGGTGAGAACGCACCCTGGACACACATAATGCTAATTATAATTACTATTTTATATGATTATTACAATATTGGCTTAATTATTAAATTTATTATAAATTATTAAATAAACATTTATTTATTTATTTATTTCAAGAAGGTTTTATTAGATTTATTGTACTTTTGTGGACATTTTCCAGCAATTTTGTCTTGAAAATTTAGCTGCACTAGCTAATAAATGTCACATGGGCATTTTTATTTTCAGTATGTGCTAGGGTGTTGCTACGGTGTTGCAAGGCAGATGCCAGGATTGTTTCAGTGGTGCAAAGAAGTTGATAGGTGTTATACAGATGATGCTTGCTAGAGCATTGGTAGGGTGTTGCTAGGCATGATTTTTTGGGTGGTTGCTAGGGTGTTGCTAGGCGGTTGCTAGAATGTTATTAGTGGTTGCAAGGCAGTTGATAGGTGATATATCGTAGATGGTTGCTAGGGTGTTGCTAAGCAGTTTTTAGGTTTTTAAAGTGGTTTCTAGAGTGTTGCTAGGCAGTTGCTAGGATGTTCTTAGTGGTTGCAAGGCAGTTGATATGTGATGTATCATAGCTGGTTGCTAAGATGTTGCTAAGCAGTTTTTAGGTTTTTTAAGTGGTAGAGTGTTGCTAGGCAGTTGCCTAGGATGTTCTTAGTGGTTGCAAGGCAGTTGATAGGTGTTATATCGTAGATGGTTGCTAGGGTGTTGCTAGGCAGTTTGTAGTTTTTTTTGGGTTGTTGCTAGGGTGCTGCTAGGCAGTTGATAGGATGTTCTTAGTGGTTGCAAGGCAGTAGATAGGTGTTATATAGTTTGGTTGCTAGGGTGTTGCTAGGCAGTTTATAGGATTTTTGGGTGGTTGCTAGTATGTTCTTAGTGGTTGCAAAGCAGTTGATAGGTGTTATATAATAGATGTTTCATGAGCATTGCTATATGGTTGCTAGGGTGTTGCTAGGCAGTTTTTAGGATTTTTTGGGTGGTTGCTAAGCAATTGCTAGTGGTTGCAAGGCAGTTGATAGGTGTTTTATTGTAGATGGTTGCTAGGGTGTTGTAAGGCAGTTTGTAGATTTTTTGGGTCGTTGCTAGATTGTTGGTAGGATGTTACTAGTGGTTGCAAGACAGTTGATGGCTGTTATATAACAGACGTTTGCTAGGGCATTGCTATATGGTTGCTAGGGTGTTGCTAGGCAGTTGCTAGTGGTTGCAATGCAGTTGATAGGTGTTATATAGTAGCTGGTTGCTAAGGTGTTGCTAAGCAGTTTGCAGGATTTTTTGGGTGCTTGCTAGACTGTTGCTAGACAGTTGCTAGGATGTTCTTAGTGGTTGCAAGGAAGTTGATAGGTTTTATAAACTAGATGGTTGCTAGGGCATTGCTATGTGGTTGCTAGACAGTTTCTTGGGTGTTGTTAGGCAGTTTGTAGGATTTTCTGGGTGGTTGCTTGGGTGTTACTATGTGATTTCTAGGATGCCCTCAATGGTTGCAAGCCAGTTGATAGGTATTTTAGATAGTTGTTAGGGTGTCGTTGGTTGCTAGGGTGTTGCTAGGCAATTTGTAGGGCTTTCTTTGTGGCAGCTAGGTGTTATAGATGGTTGCTAGTGTGTTTGTATGGTATCAAAATGCTGCCCTAAGTCAGTTTTCATGATTTTTTTTTGGCGATCATGCCTAATTGGCCATTTAACCGTATGTGCCATTTGTGTGTGTTCTGCAGGACGTACTGTGTTAGGTCGTCCCCGTAAGCTGTTCTTCGGCTCTGAAGTGGATGTTGTTCAGGGTGAACACACCGGTCTGCTCGCCGGGACGTCCCACGAGCGGCTCGCCAGCGACCGTCACTCAGTCCCCACCTCCCCGCAGGGGCGGTACCAGGGGCTGGGCTACACAGACACACCCCACTCTATCTCCGCCCCCGCCGGCTTCACGTCCTCCTCCTGGGAGAGTGACAGCGACTCTGGGCCTGCGATAGCCAATCAGAGCACAGGAACAGAGTCCTAGCAAAGGGTGGGGTGAGCTATGGGAAAATAAAGACAGTGCTTCAACTTCGCAAGGTAACATAGTTTAAGTTTTTCATCTAATATTTTATTTTATCTTTATTTTAATTAACAAAAATGTTTTAATACTTTTAGTTAAGGATAATAACCCTGACTGGAACCCTGTATTAATTATTATTATATTGCCATAAAAGTGTCAGAAACCATAAATCCCTGATACTCAAACTTGGTGAGAAATTCCACCAACACTAGGTGGCACCATAATATTTGTTGTTTTCCAAATCTTGCACCAAAAATGTGTGAAAAGTCTAATGTCTAAAATATACGAGATCTGTTTTGAATGTGCAAGTATTGTAAATTGTGAGCTGTTTTAAATCGTTCAAGATGTGCTGGTCTGATTCCTGTGAAAATAATATGTTGCAAATGTGACATTAACTAATGTTTTATCAATATATGTACAAAATAAAATCTCTATTTACTAATTATTTTATGTTGTGGCTCAAGAGTGACAGCTTTTATATTGATAATCATGATGATCATCTCATAACGGAAATAAACTGGCTACGTTCACAATATCCAAACGATGATTAATATATTCTTTCTACATTAAATACATAACACACACACACACATATAAATATACACCACAAATGGAGTTTTAATTTACCACCAGGGGGCAGAATAATATTAAAAATAAACCATTTTCTGTGGTCCACGTGACTGATTGTTCTGTAAAAATATGTGTACAAAACTTTACATTGACAACAGGTCATAAAACATTTCAAAAATCATCTCCTTTACAGATTCAACAAATTGTAAATGTACAAATACACATCAAAATAAGGCTTCACATCATCTGCAGCCATACTGAATATTTGGAGTTGCATTTGAATTCTCGTTAGATTCGAGTTCTAGAATTCTCAGACATTTGTAGCTGAAAATGACAGAATTTAAAGTGACAACAGTGACAGTTTTGAACTGCGGAATAGTAAATGTTACAAGCAGCATCATGTGACAAACACAGTGGATTAAAATCTCACATTGGCCTAGAAAAGTTCCCATTGGCTTCAATACAATTAAATATTTCGACAAATCAGGTTGACATGAATGAACATAAAACATTTTAATAAGTGCGTAAAGTCAACATGAAATTAAAGTCAAATCGATTCACTTTCTTAATTCATGTTCCTGGTCTTATTATGAATGATTCATCAGTGCATGTTATTCTAAATGTCTTCATAATGTTATAATATTCATAATCATAATCTTTTCCAACTACCTTCATATAGAAACACTTTCACCATCCAGTCAAATCCTCATGGAGAAAATCTACATTTTCTCACTGAATTGAGAAGTAAAATGAGTTGTAAATGCCATTTCATGTTGACTTGAATAAATAAATATCACATTAGTTTCCTGATGAATTGGCTGAATGCAGTTGTTGTAATGAATGTGTTTTGAGACGAATGCACAGTCACATGAAGGTTCACACAGACAAATAAGATACTTTATGTTTGAAATGTAAAAACTGGCTGATAAACATCTAATTACAGTGATTAATCTATACACAAGTAATGAAATAAGACATATAAATGTAAATCACAAACCCACATGAACATGAATCAACAAAACAAAAGCTGACAGTTTGTTTTTTAAAGGAATAGCTCACTCAAAAATGTAAATGTGCTTATTTACTCACTTTGAGAAATAATAATAATAATTCACAATAATATTATCATATGACTGAGTCACATGGAGCTTGACAGGCGTTTTCTGAAACAAAAATCTGATTCTTTTCAAACGGTGAAAGTGAGTAAATGTTTATTTTGAGGTGAACTGTTCCTTTAAGGTAGGCATTATGATTCTATGAATCAAATTATTTATTAATAAAGGTTCACTTGCACAAATGAGGTCTGGATTGCTTTAAAGCGCCCTTTTATGCTTGTAGTGTGTAATAAAGCTGTTTGTGAGTAAAATGTCTGCAAAGTTTCGAAGATCAAAGTTCAGATAAATGGAGTTTTTGTCTCCTAAAAGAAAGAAGCGATTCTGAACTGCCTGAAATGAGTCGTCAGTAATTCCAGTTTCACTTCCTGTTACATTTGCATAAAGCCAATCTATGGTTTTCATTGGCTGCCCGCAAACGACGTCTGCTTTGCCCCGCCCTCAATCACTGTAGTTGTATCTGAGACTGGAAGAGTTTGGTTCGTGTTGTTCATGTCGAGAAGACGCTGTTTTCTGCTGCCAAAGCAAATCCACTTTGATGAGATTGATACGGTAAAACCGACGCCATCATTATTATTCGTATCACTGTGAATCAAGAGCTGAGATTCAGATATGCTAATGAGGGTTTGGTTTCCGACCAATCACAACAGACTGGAGCTTCTGACCAATCAGAGCAGAGTAGGCTCTCTGAAAGGCGGGGTTTAGAGAGACCGAATCTTTGATCAAACTGTTTCAGACACTGTGAGAACTGAGCTGATGCTGCAGTGGATATTATGAGAAAATTAAAGTGTTTTTTGACCTTGGATGAATGTAAATCTATTGTAGGAGACTCCAGAACAAAGTTTAGGAATAGCACAATAGGGGCACTTTAATAGCAATTAGAAACTGTACCAGAGTTCACATGAACCGTAAACCAGAACCTTTAAGCCAAACAAATGAACCTTCTGTTTGTAGCGTCAAGCTCAACTAAATGCTAGTGAGGTTTACCAAATTTTGTTTTTTCTAACAAAAATGGTTTCCTCAATCGTAGTGGTGACCCAGCTGACAGGGAAAACATTTGCAAAACATTCTTAGAACATATTTTTGTTGGCTGGGGACTAGATATGCAATATGAAAAATTGATTTCATTCGTTAAGTTTAAGTAGTCATTAAAATAAAAAGTGACACATTGGCTGTTCGCGGTCAAAACCGACAAGTGGGAAAGAACGAGAGAGGCGTTTGCATTTGATTATTGCTGATGTCAGAGGGAAACTCACAGTCTGAGGTGTTTCACTCCTCCGCCGTCCGCTCCGGTAATATGGAGTGCTCTTGTGCGATGGCCGCCAGCTCCTTCAGAAACTCGCCGAACAGAAATGTAGCGAACACTCTGTTGCGCAGGTGCGGCGGGATTTTGGGACACGGAGGAAGAGGTTTGCGTGGACGACCTGAGACGTGGCCGTTCAGAAACCAGCCGGCGCTGCTGTCCTGCTGGTGGACGTCGCTCTCTGGCAGGAGGAGGAAGAGAGACTGTTTTAGCATGATAACAGAAAGAGGATCAAACAGGAAGATCCGGACGGGATGACACACACCTTGCTCTTTTAAGGCCTGGTCTTTGAGCAGCAGGTACTGGGCGGCTTCACGGACCAGCTCGGGAAAATCCGGACTGGACGCCGCGTGCTGTTCGATCTGACAGCCCACCGACTGCAGCACCTGCGACAAACACTGACGTTCAGCTGTACAGCATCACATGATGGTCAAAATTAACTTTTGTGCACTGTGTATTATTTTGCTGCTTTCAAACGCTCCCGTATAAGTGCTCTGTCAAAGGTTGCTATTTACAATGTGTTTTTGCGGCGCTGATCATTGTAGCCAATCACAGACATGTTTGTTGAGCGTGTCAACACAATGGCCAATCAGAGGTGTTTAAGTCAGTCAGAATCAACCCCCCTTTCCTCCAGAGGAAAAAAAGACATTGTATGCAATGTGACTGCAATTACTTGATCTGTTATATTTACAATGTAATCTCATGTTTCACTCCTAATAGTCTATTTATAAACGTATCTCTTTAACCAGAACTATTGTTACAATCATGACCGAAACAAAAACAGCATTCAATCTTCATCCCTCAGTCCCTCAGCTAAAACGAAATGATATTAAAACCGCCAGTAGGTGGCGGCAAATCACTGTCTTAATGAGTTAGTAATTGAATCAGTTAACGATTCGTTCAAAATGGCTGATTCATTCAAGGACAAAGCAGAAGTGACTGAGTGAGTCGTCGAGTCATTCATTAGAGCAATTCGTTCAAAAACGCGGATTCATTCAGTAATGAAACTGAAACTGTGTTGATGAGCAATGGCTCTACTGTTTGGAATGATTTTCAGTGGCAAAATAGAGGAAAAACAGAAAATATTGACAATATTGTGTCTAAAGTATAAGTCACTGTTTATTGAATTGTATAAAATCAATATCACATTTGCAAACGTGCTGATATTCGGGAAAACAGCACTTTTGCTTGTGTGATATTGCTTAGAAATATTAAAAAAACAAGAACTTACACAGAGCCTTTTTTGCACCATATATTTTTATTAATTTTGGTGGCATTTTTGCCCAAAGCCCCCGTTAATTTCTGATCCTGGTGTGTACCAATGGCCACTACTGGATATCAGCTGATTATAAAGGTTGCGCTCTTTACTAGCTTTCTGTCAATAACCCATTCATAATTTGAATAAAGTTTTATTTTGCATGCTGCTAAGTACATACTGTCTGACAACTGTATTAAAATGAGGGACTGAATCTGAAACTTTGATGTTTGACAACGGATGGGACAAAAAAATGTCGAAATATATCCGTGCATTAAGTCTTGATGTGTAAGTGCAATAGACCTAGTTGCAAAGGCAACATTTCTTTGGAGTGACTTTGTGCTTTGTAACTTTGCAGACCTTTTTAAGGCTCAAAAAGCAACATTACACATTAAAAGTTGAACGTAAAAAAGCATAATAGGTGCTCTTTCATGTACCTGGTAGAGTGATCGCACACCGGCCTGAAACACGGGTCTGGTGTTCAGCAGAAACCCTCGCAGCAGCGGTTGCGGGTACGTGGCCAGCTGGGCTAAAATCCCAGTAACCAGCAGGTTGACTTCAATGGAGTTCTCCAGCATGTTCTCCAGACGAGACAGCAGGACGCTGATGAACGGCCCTAAAAAAACAGAGCTGCTTTAGACTCTTTTCAATCACTCACTTTGATTGTTTGATCCAAACCCCACCTTGATTCCACCCAAATCCTTCTCATGTTCAGTGTTGGGGAAAGTTACTTTGAAAAGTAGTGCATTACAATATTGCATTACTTCCTGGAAAAAAGTAACTAATTGCGTTACTTAGTTACTTTCTACGGAGAGTAATGCGTTACGTTACTTTTGTGTTACTTTCTAAAAAAAGTAACTAATTGTATTAGTTACTTTCTACGGAAAGTAATGCGTTGTTACTTTTGTGTTACTTTCTAAAAAAAGTAACTAATTGCGTTACTTAGTTACTTTATATGTAAAGTAATGCGTTACATTACTTTTGCATTACTTTCTAAAAAAGTAACTAATTGCGTTAGTTACTTTTTACAGAAAGTAATGCGTTACATTACTTTCTATGGAAAGTAATGCGTTACATTATTTTTGCGTTACTTTCTAAAAAAAGTAACTAATTGCGTTACTTAGTTACTTTATATGGAAAGTAATGTGTTACGTTACTTTTGCATTACTTTCTAAAAAAGTAACTAATTGTGTTACTTAGTTACTTCTATGGAAATGTGTGACAAAAATTGTGGAAATCCCCCCACAAATGTGTTTATTAATGGTGGGAGAAACGAAGCTTTTCGAAACTTTGAATCAATTGAACAAATTGCTGTTTGAACCACTGAAATTTTGAAACGTTTCAAAACAGTTATGACGTAACAAAGCCTCGTTTACTGGAATCACATGACTTTGGCGGTTTGATACACGTTCCGAATCACTGGTTCAAAACAAATGATTCGCAGATGGTTCGAAGCTTCTTGAAGCAGTGTTTCGAAAGCGCCCATCACTACTGTTTATCTAAAGTAATTTTTGCTTATTAGAAGAATTGGTTGAATTGGATCATCGAAGGTCAGTAGCAAAGACATTGTTTAATAAAGTGAGATTAAACAAAGTATATTTGTGTAATTTAACATTGAATTATTGCAGGTTTGCGTAATATTCAGAGTTTGCATTTCACTTTTTATTAATTTTTAATACTGAGTCTGTTTCGAGACTCAGTGAGATGAGTAAATGCATGTTCACATTTAGTCTAGAACTACAATAACCATGTTTACACACAATGCCTCTGCACTTACGATTTCTCTCAACATGGGGACAAGAGAGGTGTCAGTCAATAAATGGGAAAACAAAGTAACTTCTGTTACTTATTTGAAAAAGTAACTCAGATATTCTGTTGTAAATTTAAAAGTAATGCGTTACTTTGCTAGTTACTTGAAAAAAGTAATCTGATTACATAGCGCATTACTTGTAATGCATTACCCCAAACGCTGCTCATATTTGTCTCTGAACATTTGCATCAACGTATCACCAGCTATGTTCTCAGAACGTTCTCTCAAAGTTATGAACAAACGTTATTATAGTAACATTAATAGAATGTTCGTTCAAAGTTATCTGGTCTTTAATAGTGTTCTCAAAACGTTATTCATGGAATGTTATTTTCAAAAACATTTTGGTTGAAAACTTTAAACCTTTTAGCAGGCTCCTCCCCCTAGTGGGCGGAGTCAAATCTCACATTTTACAAAATTTTGTAATCAAATCTTTTTCGAATCTTATTGGTTGGAAAGATCTGAGACTGAAGGTTTCATATTTGGTGACTGATTTGTGATAGAAGTGATATTATGACAGAATGCATCAAAAAAGTGCGGGTGTCACCCGGTGGATATTTTTGGTACAGCGCCTAAACAAAATCTCATAAGAACCACAATTTTTGTTATATCAACTTCAAATTTCTAACTTGGTTAGACAAATGGCTTTGATTTTATAGCAATTTTAGCATCCAAATTATTTTATAAAATACATATATTTTGTATAAAATAAAAATGTTTAGTTTGGATTTTCGTGTATATGCTCAAAAAGCTAGTAATTATAGTTTATAAAGTTGTAAATATGGATATTTTTCTTACAAAAACCCATCGCTTCACTTCAGAAGGCCTTTATTAACCCCCTGGAGTCGTATGGATTACTTTTAAGATGGATGGATGCACTTTTTTGGGCTTCAAAATCTCGCCCCCCCATTCACTCCCTTTATAAAGCTTGGAAGAGCCAGAATACATTTTAATATAACTCTGATTGTGTTCGTCTGAAAGAAGAAAGTCATATACCCCTAGGATGGCTTGAGGGCGAGTAAATTATGGGATAATTTTCATTTTTGGGTGAACTAACCCTTTAACACTTGCAAACCCGCGTAAAGCATCACGACTGACCTGTAAAGGAGATCCCGTGTTTCCCGCTGTGGTTTCTGTTCAGCTCTTCATCGGCATCATCTTCACCTTCATGATCTTCACAGAAAAAGCTGAAGTCCACCTCTTCCTCATGCAGGTGATCCAGCAGCTGCCGGTCGTGCTCTTCATCCTCCATGACGGCATCTTCCTCTCCGCCCAGAGCGCGAATGAGCTCCAGACACTGCGAGACGAAGTCGTCCGCCGCGGGCGCTTTACTCTCGTTGCAATTGTGGTCTAGATTCGCAGAATCAGCTTTAAACTCCAGTTTCGGTTCTTCAAAAGCGTGTCCGTTTACGAGCGGCGTGTTATTGACTGGATTATGATCATTAGTCATGTGATTAGCGTGCGTCTGAATGTAAGTTTGTTTGTTCAGGCCGTTCTTGGCGGACGTCCGCCGGTCGTCTCGCGCATCTTTTTGAGCGATCAGATTATAAACCAAAACATCGTCCTGAAAGTCGGACTCCTCGATGTAAGATCCTTTAATCAGCATGATGGCACTTTTACGCATTTCTTGGATGTGTTTTGGCGGCTCGTCTGGGGCCGGATGTTCTGGGATCACCTCTCCGTCCGGCGCAGCGTCGTAAGTGTCGTCCCACTCCAGCTCGACCCGCTCGCGGTCGCCGGCAGAGCTGCTGTCCGAAGGCGGATGGGGCGTCGGCGTTTGAGCGGAGAGAGGAAGACACTCGTCGTCGTCCTCGTACTCGTCCGGGGACGGATTGAGGCCGTCGTACGGAGCCGACCACACGGCGCACGCCTGGACGCCGGTACAGACGGCTCTGCGCGCGTCATACAGGTAATGAAGGTAGTTCTTATCCATCAAGGGCTCTGAAGCAGTTATTCGGGAAAATCCCACACTATCGCCACCTGAGAACAGATCCTCCATTCCTGAAGAGACACGGATACAATAAATTGATCAAATGTGACAGTAAAGATTTCTGTTGCAAATAAATGCTGTTTTATAAATATCCACTCTGACTAAAGGCTACAAATCATATGCATGAAATCATGAACTTCATTACCCATGCTCCCCCTCAGCAGGCCCTCGGTGACCTTTGACCAGAGGATGTAGTCGGGTTTGGGCGGCTGCGTTGGAGAGGAGCAGGGTTTGGGAATGAAGAAGGAGGGCGTGAGAGAGAGCAGCGCAGACGCAGTGATGGAGTAACAGTCTCTCTCTCTCAGTCTGTGTCTCTCAGCGCACGTCAGATGAGAGCAGGGGATCAGATACCTGCGGGAGCACATGACATCACTCAGACTGAACACAAGCTGCTATTGGGCAGACAAACAGATAGCTCCGCCCCCCAACTCACGCCATTGGCTGTTGAACATCTCAGTGGTTTGAAGTGCAGTTACACTATTTAGCTGTCAAAAGCTGTAAAAACTATCAACCTATAAAGGGTTTACATATAATTAGGAATAATAATAAGTATATTTAAGCCTATTTAACAATAAAAAAATGAGAAAACACCCTCAAACAAAGTTTATACATAATTTTAATAATTAAATATAGAATTTTGGGATGCCATAAGGCATTGAATAAAAAAATAAAAAAATAAATAGAGAATTTGTTTTTTGAATAAAGGCATTTATCATTAAAGGGATGATAACTAAAAAAATTTAAATATAAAAAATTAAAAAATATATTTAAATATTTAAAAAAAAAAAAAAATATGAGTGGTTATTTTAATAAATGTAATAATCAATTCTGAATAATTTACATTTTACATTTAGTATTTATTTATTAAGCAGATGCTTTTATGCATCTGCTCAATAAAAAATTAAAGTGATTAAATAAAAATGTAAAATAATTATAAAATAATAAAAATAATCATAATTTGTTTTTAGAATAAAAGCATTCAATTAAAAAATTATTAATAAAAAATTATCTGCTTAAGTAAATCAATAAAAAAATTGTAATTTGTTTTTTTTAAAAAATCTTAATTTGTTTTTAGAATAAAAGCTTATTTTTAAATATTTAATTAATTTAAAAATTAATTTAACATTTTTCGATGAATTTAAAAATTAAAAATAAAAACAAAAATACTTTTAAAAGACTTCAGACTTCTAATAAATGTAATAATCTATTTTTTATCCTTTTATCTAAAGCGACTATTTCATGACAAAAATCATAACATCATGACAACAGCATTCTGGAAAGTTATAAGACATAATTTTATTATAATACAATCATGTAATTAAAAATATTATTCATAAAAAAACATGGCTTTTGACCATTTTAAGAAATTGAATAAACAATTTGGAATAATTTCATCAAAAAAGTCAAAATATCATGACAATTTAGAATTTTGGGAAGTTGTAAGACAGTTTTATTAGAATACAATCATATAATTAAAATATTATTAATTAAAAAATGACTTGATTTAATAATCATTTTGAAATAATTTCATGCAAAAGGTCATAATAACACGATAATGTAAGACAGTTTTATTAGTTTCTATACATATATATATATATTTTTCACCTCTTAAGGAAGAAGATGCAAATACCTGAGAATTAACTGCAACATGACGTCTTCACAATACAGACCAATCAGAGTGCGGAACAGAGCCAGAGAGACGGTACCCAGCTGAAACACACACACACACCATGAGCTTTAATCAGTGACACACACTCTCTCACACACACACTCACTCACTCACACACACACCTGAAAAGGAGTGTTGATCCTGCTGACCAGCGTGTCCAGGATGTTGACGTTGTCATGGCGATGCCTGAGGATGAAAATGAGGAAGGTCTGGAGGAGGGCGGAGTCAGAGATGCTCCGCAGGAAGAGCTCCAAATATGCCGTTGTCGTCATCACTTCCTCCAGAGTCAGCTGTCCAATAAACAAACAGCCGTGTTCACAGAGAGAGATGGGATTGACCAATCACAGGTGTCCGAATACAAACACACACTCGCTCACCTTGTGCAGTGCAGGAGCCATGACAGGAAGTAGAAAACCATTATAGATGTAGCCCAGGAGCTGATCTCTGATAGACGGGTGAGCCACCTACACACACACACACACACACACACACACACACACACGCATTAACAGCAATGTTTTATGCTTTAGACTCACCAAAAAACCCTCACTGACCAAAAAATTAGGAGCTTTTGGGTCATGTGGTGTCATTTTGAATGAAGTATTTAAATGACCACATGTAAATGAGCCAATTTTACTCAACTTTTATGAATAATTGCAAGTATATTTGGGCCAATCTAGCTGGAGAAGGACAACATTTTTCACAAAAAAAAAAAAAAAAAAAAAATCCTCAAAATTAAAACAATTTTTTTTTTTTTTTTACATAATTTTAATTATTAAAAAAATATATGCATATTTGGAAATTATAAGGAATGGTTCTATTAGAATCAAATAAGTAATTAAAAATATGACTAATAAAAAGTAGTTATTTTAAATAATACATTTATAAAATAATACATTTAAAATATTTTAAAAATGTATTTTAATAATAAATTAAAAATGAAAATACATTTAAAAAATGTAAATGAAATAAGAATAAAAATTATTTTATAAATATGGCTTTTACAAATAAAACCATAAAATTTAAATATGAATATAAAATAAAACATTTTTTGACTATTTTAATACATTTAATAATGAATAAATAAATTAAAGTCCTGACAATACAGCATTTTGGAAAGTTATAAGGCATGGTTCTATTTAGAATAAAATCATACAATTAAAAATATTATTCATAAAAAATATTTTAAAAAAATAATAAAAATACAACGTAGAAAAACAAAATTTAAATATGAATATAACAATTAAACATAAAAATGAAAAAGGCACATTACTATGAAAAGTTTGAATATCATGACAATATACAGCAGCATTTTGGGAAGTTATAAGACAGTGAATAAGCCTTGTGAAGTGGCACTCAAAGTTAAATTAATGTCAACACCTTGTTCAATTCATAAATTAATCAGCGTTTTAAAGGGGTGGTTGATTATGATTTGACTTTTTTAACTTTAGTTAGTGTGTAATGTTGCTGTTTGAGCATAAACAACATCTGCAAAGTTACGACGCTCAAAGTTCAATGCAAAGGGAGATATTTTATTTTACACAAATCAAACGGCTGGTAGGGACTACAACGAGCTTCTTCCCGGGTTAGTGACATCACAAACCCTAAAATTTACATAAACCCCGCCCCCGAGAACACGCAACAAAGGGGGCGAGGCCATGTTGGGCTGCTTTAGAGAAGAGGAAGAGTTGTTGTAGTAGAGTGTTGTTGACATGCCGTCATTTTACGCCGGACTGCTTCACAAACGCATTTGCACAAAAGATTAACATGACGACACATGCTAGTGGATGAGTTGAATCAACTCCACAGCAACTACATAAATTTATCCACTAACCGTTCAGAAACATCAGTCTCTCCATCAGTGTGTGTGTGTGTGTGTTACCTTGCACACGGTGCAGCAGAAGTGCAGTGAGTTGAGGAACTGAAACAGTGCTGGAACCTGCAGCCAGTCGTGTTTCTCCAGACAGAACCAGCCGTCACTGTAAACCTCCAGTTTAGCCGGCAGACCCGAATACAGACCGCTGAGACCCGTAGCCAACACCTACACACACACAGTTTTTTGTGTGTGGTCAGCAACACATGAGCACATGATGTATTTATGTGGGTCAGAGCCGTTAGAGCAAAAACACACTACCCATAATCCATTAACAAAAACATACACATGCAATCCTGTGACTGGGATTAAACTCCAGCAGAGATTAATACATACAGTATGAGAGAGAGAAAACACACACACAACCTCCCACAGCACATTTTGGCAGTTTTACACAAGTTAAAACTGTTCATATTTGCCTCTAAAAATGTAGCTAATATTCCTCACCGGGCAGAAGTACGTGTTCTCCACAATGTGTTTGGCCACCAGGCTGTTCTGAGACGAGAGGCTCATGATGAGGGTGAGGGCGTCTCTGGCCTGCGTGCCGACCGTCCCGTCACGGTGGATGAATGGAATGAGGAGAGAGAAGAGCAGAAAGTTGGCGGCTCCCTGATCCTGACTGCTGTGGAAGAAGAGCTCCAGCACGGAGGCGTCCTTCACCAGCACACGGCACAGCTGATGCAGCAGAGACACCAGCTCCGCCTCCACCGCAGAGCTGCCGCTAATGGCGTGAGCGGGCCCCACGGTGCAGGTGGGCCCTGCTGCGGAGCTGCTGCTTTTGCCAGGAGCAGTGGGCCCCACAGTGGAGGAGCTGGAGCAGGCGGACAGCAGCATCATCAGAGGTTTGAGGATGGGTTTGTGGTGTAGCAGCGGTTGTTTGGCTTGAGCCACCAGCATCTTGTACATGCGCAGCTGCTCCAGCTTCATGTCGTCGGTGAACTCCCGCCGCAGGCTCCACAGAAACAGCTTTTCCATCACGTTCTCCACCACCACGAACTCCAGGATGGTCCCCATGGCCCCGCCCTGACCGCTCTCTTCCTCCATCAGCAGGAAGAGCATGTGCTCTACGTAGTTCTGCACGGCGCTCGCCTCGTCGCCAGGGATCGGACCGAACCGCAGACCGACGCCACCGCCACGGCCCGGGTCGTGCTTCTCCAAGATCCTCAAAACCTGAGACAACAACCAATGAGAGAGTTGAATGGGTTGGGTAAACAGCGGCTCGGCCTAATAAAGTTTCAGAGTTTAATATTAATCAATTATGTGCCACATATTCTCATCTGAGTAGGATGGACGGATGGTTGGGCAGACAGGTATAAAGATGGACAGATGTTTATATACCTGTGTCCAGTGGTTCTTGAAGACAATCATACATGTTTCCGGGTCAACACCCTTCAGGGTAAGCGCTCGCCCTCCGTTATTACTGGAGACCACTGAGGCCAACATCCTGAAGGAGAGTGGGAGGAGCTAGACCATCATGCAACTCTGATGGGCCTCAATGTCTTTTTCATGGCACTCCAGCATAGACGACCTGCAGAGGTATGAGTGACCTGCTTTAGCTGACAGCTGACATGAAGGTAAAAGTGAAACTATCAAAGTTAAAAGTCTGATATGTAAATGAGAAGCTCTCTTGTTCTGTCTCAGCCGTCTTGAGTCAGTAGAGCAGGAAGAGTGCTCTGGTTCCACCCTACAGCAGTGCACTATACAGGGCGGAGGCCTCTTCTCCGACATTCCCAACATTCCACAGCATTCTGAGGAATTCTTACCTCAGCGCAGCCATGGCAGCTGGACGAGCACTGAGAGAGAGAGAGAGAGATTTAACGTTCAAATAATTTCTAGTGTGAAAGTGTAATGTTAAAGTCTGCACGAAATGGAAATATCAGTCTTATTGTGAACAATTCATCCATGCATGTTTCATTTCTTAAAAATGTTTTGACATTGCAATTATTAATCAAATGTTGGATCTTCTGGTGAAAATGACAAGTTTCTGTCTGGTGACTTCAATCATTTTAGTTCATTTAAACCCTTCTCCGCTATTGAAAGCCACACCCACATCTCAACATCCAATCAAGATAGACAGACAGACAGACAGAAAGATAGAAAGACAGAAAGTTAGACAGACAGATAGATGGATAGACAGACAGATAGACAGACAGACAGACAGAAAGATAGACAGACGGATAGACAGACAGACAGATACACAGAAAGACAGACAGACGGACAGACAGAAAGACAGACAGACGGACAGACAGATGGATAGACAGACAGACGGACAGACAGACAGATAGACAGACAGACGGACAGACAGACAGATAGACGGATAGACAGACAGATGGATAGACAGACAGATAAACGGATAGACAGACAGATGGATAGACAGACAGACGGACAGACAGACGGATAGACAGACAGAAAGAAAAATAGACGGATAGACAGACAGACAGAAAGATAGACAGACAGACGGACAGACAGACGGATAGACAGACAGACAGAAAGACAGACGGACAGACAGACAGACAGACGGACAGACAGACAGACAGACGGATGGACGGACAGACGGACAGACGGACAGACGGACAGACAGACGGATGGACGGACAGACGGACAGACGGACAGACGGACAGACAGACGGATGGACAGACAGACAGATGGACCGACAGACGGATAGACAGACAGAAAGAAAAATAGACGGATAGACAGACAGACAGAAAGATAGACAGACAGACGGACAGACAGATAGACAGACAGACGGACAGACAGACGGATAGACAGACAGAAAGAAAAATAGACGGATAGACAGACAGACAGAACGATAGACAGACAGACGGACAGACAGACGGATAGACAGACAGACAGAAAGACAGACGGACAGACAGACAGACAGATAGACAGACAGATGGATAGACAGACGGATAGACAGACAGACAGACGGACAGACAGACGGATAGACAGACAGAAAGAAAAATAGACGGATAGACAGACAGACAGAAAGATAGACAGACAGACGGACAGACAGATAGACAGACAGACGGACAGACAGACGGATAGACAGACAGAAAGAAAAATAGACGGATAGACAGACAGACAGAAAGATAGACAGACAGACGGATAGACAGACAGAAAGAAAAATAGACGGATAGACAGACAGACAGAAAGATAGACAGACAGACGGACAGACGGATAGACAGACAGACAGAAAGACAGACGGACAGACAGACAGACAGACAGATAGACAGACAGACGGATAGAAAGATGGATAGACAGACGGACGGACAGACAGACAGATAGGCAGAAAGACAGACAGACAGAAAAATAGATAGACAGACAGATAGAGAGTTTTTGTGGCCCGACATGAATGATTCCTCAAATCATGTGTTGTGGTACTTTATTAAGTGATCAGATGGACCAGTTTCACCTTCTGGACCATTAAACAGGTGAAAAATACCCCAGACGCATATTGAAAGAGGGAACGCAATTATATCTAGAGATTTGAGCCAGTAAACAACCAAATAGCAACCCTCAAAAACAAGTAAAATGCAAAAATCTAGTTATTTTTGCAAGCAGGCCTACATTAGGTACTGGAGCAGCACTTACACACCTGACCTTTAACCAAGTTAACCGTAATGCTGGTCTGATAGTTTGTGTTGGTAATTATGGATGAGTTCGGCTCATAAGACACAGCAAGAAAAAAAGATACAGACAAATCCACGAGACCATCTGCGAGCGAACTAATCTGAATCCGTTACGAGTCCCAATAATCAGCTGAAGAGAGCGCGCTGTGATTTCATTTCCTGCGGTAAAGAGGATTGATGACTGACGGTGGAGAGACGCATGAACACGCGAGTGCATGCTAAACATGTTCCTCAGTGCATGCTAAAAATATATAAATATATACAAAAATCATATATAAATCATATTTATAAAAACAACTGCAAAAAACTTTTTTCCCCTTTTTGCAAAGAGAGTGTCATAATTAATGCTATGAATGATGATTCCTGTAACTAAACAGACTAGATGTGGTCTATAATCATTGATCTATAATCATCTACCTGGTGAACAGCCAAAAAGTGTTTTACAATTGCACAGACATCTGAAGCAAGTCATAAAGTCAGAAAAAATGTTGAGAGACAGAACAATCTATTTGCATCAAGTGCTGTACGGAAAAAACCCTTTCTAATATTGCGAGAAGCTGAAAATACATAGCCAGGAAGATTAATCTCTATTTCTGTCCCAGTTTACAGATAATCTGAGAGTCTGCAAAGCTGATTTCACATCATTTAGACTTTTTTATCTGATTTAGTGAAATCACTAGTCAGTTCCTCTCAAGTTCGCACAGGTGTAGACTAGAGAATCGCATGATCCGCTAACTGTGTTCATGTTGCACATCTAGTGCTTTAGTATTTCAAACTTATTTTTGTCAAACGCTTGTCTTGTAATTGTGTTTGTGCATCATCAGAATTTAAAGAAACTTAAACTGGAGCATCAGATGCAGAATAATGTCATTGTGACATTAATACAACGTTACATTTCAAACATTTTCTATCAATGATGATAACTGATTAAGATTAACTTGGTCAACAACTGTAACCAGTGACTGGACACGTTCTGGCAAGGTTCTCTCAAAGTTATAAACAAACGTTCTTCCAGTAACGTTAAAGGATTAGTTCACTTCAGAATTAAAATTTCCTGATAATTTACTCACCCCCATGTCATCCAAGATGTTTATGTCTTTCTTTCTTCAGTCGAAAAGAAATTAAGGTTTTTGAGGAAAACATTCCAGGATTTTTCTCCATATAGTGGACTTCACTGGGGTTCAACGGGTTGAAGGTCCAAATGTCAGTTTCAGTGCAGCTTCAAAGAGCTCTACATGATCCCAGACGAGGAATAAGGGTCTTATCTAGAGAAACAATCTGTCATTTTCTAAAAAAATTAATTTATCTACTTTTTAACCACAAATGCTCGTCTTGCACTGCTCTGTGATGCGCCACGCATGACGTAATCATGTTGGAAAGGTCACGTGTGACATAGACGGAAGTACAGAGCAAGTGATTGCAAAGCAAATGTGCAAAGACGAAGTCAAACGCCCTTTACAAAAAAAGGTAAAACAACGATGTTGGATGATTTTTTCGCTCTACCGCGGTACTTCCGCCTACGTCACGCGGGACCTTTCCAACGTGATTACGTAATGTGTGGCGCATCGCAGAGCAGTGCAAGATGAGCATTTGTGGTTAAATAGTATGTAATATTTATTTTTTTTTTAGAAAATGACAGATGGTTTCTCTAGATAAGACTCTTATTCCTCGTCTGGGATCGTGTAGAGCTCTTTGAAGCTGCACTGAAACTGACATTTGGACCTTCAACCCGTTGAACCCCAGTGAAGTCCACTATATGGAGAAAAATCCTGGAATGTTTTCCTCAAAAACCTTAATTTCTTTTCGACTGAAGAAAGAAAGATATGAACATCTTGGATGACATGGGGGTGAGTAAATTATCAGGAAATTTCAATTCTGAAGTGAACTAATCTTTTAAGAGAACGTTTGTTCAAAGTTATCCAAGTCTTTAATAATGTTCTCAAAATGTTAGCACAAAATGTTTTCCTGAAACATTTTAGTTGGACGTTCGTCGCTACTAATTTTATCAGAACGTTCAGAAAACATTCAAATGTTACATTACCATAATGTTTGCAAAATGGAACGTTCGTATAACCAAGAAAAAACGTTTTTAGAACATTTAACGCTCAGGGAACATTCAGAAATGCAAAATTTCATAATTTAATGTGAACTTTTTAACGTTCTTAGGATATATGTTTTGTTATCTGTCCTTTAATCACTTAGGCCTATATTTCAGAGTTCAGAGACCTACACAATATAATAAAGTCAATCTTACAGATTTTAAATCCTCTCTAATCATATATTATTTGAGAGAAAGCTTAGCTGAAACTCACCAGGTTTCCTCAAGTGACGCAGGTTTTCTTCTGCTGTACTGCTATGAAACTGACCGCCAATTCTCGTTATCTTCTGTATGATCCATAATTCATGACGTTTCTGTCTTACAAAAACCTGTATAATAATGTAAAGGCAGTTTTAAATAAGATACCGGCCTTCATGTGTTGAGAAACACTGTCAGAGCAGAACACAGAGCAACTCAACAGAGCAAAAACACTCAGAGATTAGAGTGATTACAGGCTGTGCGCGCTCCCGCCCGCGCGCGCGCCTGTAAAGCCTGTCCCATTAAAGCCTCTAATGACAGCTGTCAGTTGTTGTGTGCTCGTGATTTATAAACGCCATGAATGTTGTTTTATTCGAGGATAAACAGATTTTGTCCTACATAATGTAGGATAAAATCCGTTTATCCTTGGTTAAAACAGATTTAATAAGACACGAGTTCGTTTGGACGTCCAAACTGGCGCAAATCTCTACTCGCTATTCTCTATGACTCAATAAAGCAATATCTCATAAAAGTCTAACATTTATAGGAAACTGTTATTCGTTCGTTATTGATGTTCACATTTGTTAAACTTGCACAAACACAAATTACTTGCATAAAATGATTCCCGAGACAGAAACGCGAACAACAGCGACAACACGTGGAGGCTTTGCGCATGTCTGATCTTCCAGCAAACATGTGGATGATAGTATGAAAACATCGAGTGCTCATCATCAAAATAGCCAAACGGGAACCAAAGGAATCTGGAAACACAACCATGCCTAAAAATGTAAAAGTAATTTAATATTAATTTTACACAATAATAGCAATGTGGTATAGTAGCCTATATAATATTACTATTATAATTTTAATAAATTAATTGTCATGCTAAGTACACACAAACATCATTAATTTGAAACATGTAATTAGGAACTATATTGGAAGTAAAAAGCATACCTAATATAATATAAGCTAAGCTAGCAGGCTAATCGGGTAGATGTATGCTATGCTAGTACATAAGCTAACTATTGTAACACTTTTTAAAATAATAAATAATAAATAAAATATAAATCATGACATATAAAATAATAAAATATAAATCATAACGTGATTTTGCAGGAATTATAATCAGGCGCTAAAAATACTACCCATTAAAAGTCCGTTGAACCAATGGGATCACTCGGGGTCCTAAAGGAGACCCGATTCCTGGGGGGGACTCAATTTCACCTGTCTTTTGAAATCAAAATAGGATTGAATAACCCTATGTAAAGAACAACAGAGAGTCAAGTGTGGGTCACTTGACATGAATATATATATATATATATATTAATGTGAGTATATTAGGGCTGTCAATCGATTACATTTTTTAATCTAATTGATTATATGATGTAGCGATTAATTAATCTATTTAATCGCAAATTAATCGCACATCAAATTTGGCTGGGAAATTACCTCCAAAAGATAATTTAAAGTCATTATTGTGTTAAATGAGAAAAGCATTACAAAATGTAGTTTTAGAAATAAATATTTTATTTGATTCAACATAGATTTATTACACATAAACTTTTAAGCTACAACGGCCATGTTTTTTTTTTTTTTCAGAAGCTGCATATGAATTGGTATTTAAATATATTTACAGACCAAAACAGTTACCAACATTGTTCAAAATATCTTCTTTTATGTTCTGCAAAAGAAAGTCATACAGGTTTGAAACGACATGAGTAAATATAAATAAACAGAATTTTAATTTTTGTGCAAACTATTCCCAAAATATCAATTTTTTATATATATATATAAAATGATACTCTAAATAAGAAACTAAAACTGCCAGTAGGTGGCGGTAAATGTCTAAATGAATAAGTCATTGAGTAAAAAAAAAATGAACCAACCCAAAACATTCTTATTCTAAGTTTTCATTTGTGTCACGTGTTTTCATCACTAGCTACATCATCATTCCCAGATCTCCAATTGTGTTCAGTTTTCATTAGTTTACTATTATTCTAACATGTGAAAAGTATGAAGAGTGAGTAGATGTGTTCAAACTCCTGACTCGTATTTGTTATTATGACTTTAAAAGAAAGGTTTCTATAAAAATCACATTTCCGCCACAAACGTGCTTACATTTATTTGTTTACCCCCAAAATCCATAAATTTGCATCATCATATGTGGATGTGTTGGAGTGATTGTTCGGCTCTAGCGCCTCCCTCTTTTCTTTCACATGGACAGAAGAACTTCCTGTTGACGTTCGTGCGTCCTGACAATAGATACTGATACTCCAGTCCGAGTTTTTCCAGTCGTTTAGATAGAAAAACAGAAACTAATTCATATGACAGCATCAAACTCGGAGAGCAACTAAACGCCCATCTGTGAGGAGAAACGTCCCATCCGCTGGATTTAAAGTTTCACAGTTGGAGCGACTTTCCTAAGCCTTTCCGAGGAGGAATGCCGTTCAGATCTGTTGTCTTGGTGTTTTAGACAGTAAATAAACCGTCTTTCTCTCGGTATGGCGGAGGCACGAGCTGAGGAGGACGAGGAGCGTTTGCGCGAGCCCGGCGGAGCGAGACGGAGCGCAGGTACGCGCGAACGAACAAACATTAGTTTATAATCAGAGCAGACGGACAGTTGATGTAAGATATTCAACAACAAAATTATAGGTTAAATAAAGGTGTATTTTAGTTTACGCGCCACTTCTTTTTATTTTTATTTCATTAAATTCAAGTTTTCACCATTTGTAATCACCTTCTCAAGTTCTCTTTAATGGTGCTGTGGTATGACAAAACTTGTTTGAACTGTAAATATTCCATGGGGACTGTTTATTAATATGAGCTCTTAAAACGGCATAACTGTATTTTCTAATATATGTGTGTGTGTTGTATGCTTAAAATAGGCATATGTCTGCTCACTGTTATCTAATGTACTGAGAGAAGTTTATTTATCTAGGCTGAATGTTGTTTCCTCTTTACTCAATATGAAATATGAATCTGCTTTGTCCTGAGTGGAAACTGACGAATATGTTTCACTCTAGTAGCTCAACTTCATTGCTTCTGGGGAATTTCTCAACTGTATGTGAAATGACATGAATGATGTGCGATTCAACCCTCTGTATTCATGACATTTAAATACATTTATGAACTTGCACAGAGAGTTTTAGCAGTAATTTTTTTTTACTTATGTAATATATTAATTGGAGAATTCAGCAGCTAAACCTGCAGCTCTGACTGTGTCATGTGACCGAGCTCATGTGATCCTTAAATATCCCTACACACACTATAGTAATTATATGCTCTGTTTCTTGGCTTTTGTTTCTCTCGGTGGTCTGTTGTAAATCACAGCTGTAGTTTCTTTACACAAAAGCGCAGTGAGTTTCTCTCGCAGTAGTTCATGTCAGTATCCTGGCAGTGTGAAGGATCTGACAGTAATAGACTGAGTATTTATCAATCAGTGTTTCTAAACGTGTATCTGCATATTTTTATGTATTATAAACATATATACCAATGTAAACTCCGTGTGTGTGTGCAAGCACACTTGGCAATAAAGCTCTTTCTGATTCTGATATAAGCCTATAGAGAGAGAATTTGGAGAATTTCACACACCTTTATTACAATTAACCTAAACTAATACAATCAGTTCAAAGAGAATAAAAAATATAAAACAAAAAACAATACACTTTCAAATCAGATCATTTTAAAACGTACAAACTGTAAACTCTCATTAATATTTCACACAGAGTAACAAAAAAAATCAATTCAAAAGACATAAGATCCCCCATAGCCTTGTAATACTGCCGGGAGTTTGATTGACAGGCGATCTAACCAATCATAACGCTGAATCCGCCATTTTGTCCGACAAAGCAGTCAGGGGAGTTAGTAGATTAACCTCGGTGGACTTGAACTTGAAAAATAGTGTGTACTGACGTCTTTCCGCGGTTGAAACAACATTCCTTCTGATGTTCATTCATGTTATGATGCTATAAATTAACTAGTAGGAAGAGATAACTGTGGCGCTATACAGCGATCTGTCACAACACATTCAAGAGCCACAAAACGGTATTTTTTTGTTTAAATTTCTTTAGAAATTACAAATTCTGAAATTTGAGACTTTGTTTCATATCAAAAGTAACCTGCTCTGTCTTGTCTGTCGATGCGTTGATAATGTCCTCTTTACTCCGCGATGTATTTTTCACTGTGTGGTAACATGATGCTAGGACGGATGTAACAACAGTAACTAAAAGGGGCGGGTCTTTGCCAACGGCCAATTAAAATTCTGGATTTTACTAGGTTAAGAAACACAATTTGTAAATTGATACTTGAATTTCGTTCAATTCTTATTTTCCTAGAAATTGCCTTTTCCGCTTGACCTAATGGGAAATTCAGCAATTGGCAAGAAAATCAATGTCTCTGTGTGTATTTAAAACCACAAATAAACATTATCTCGTCAAAACGATCAAATAAACTTTAAAACCTGAAACAATGGTACGAGCCTGTTACAATACAAAAAAGCATGGAATACTCTTTCTGGAAGCAAAAAGGACATGCATCGCTGATGGGTTTATATGGGTTTATAACCGAAACAAGGGCATTCACTGCATTAGCGCCATGAAGAATTCTCCATTGTAAGTCTCCCACTTTCTTTGGCAAAGGTGACTTGTATAATGCTCTCCATTCTGGTTTAACATTCTCCCCTAGATGGAGGACAGAACGCCAAGGCGTATCAGACTTCCTATTCAGAGTTTTGACACAGCTCTTGTACAAAACTTTTCCAGACACTGCATTTAGAACCCATTAACATCAAAATGTTGGCTTGTAAAAAAACACCTTCACACTCTTCAAAGTCAGTCAACAGATACAAATCAGGAAAAGGGTCATTACAGTTTGGAGTAATTAAACCTTCAGTGTATTCTTCCAGCAATTTAACTTCCTCTGATGTAAGTGCTAACTTATTATCAAAAGCCAGTCCAGCCAGTTTAAAGGGTTAGTTCATCCAAAAATGAAATTTCTGTCATTAATTACTCACCCTCATGTCGTTCCACACCCATAAGACCTTCGTTCATCTTCAGAACACAAATTAAGATATTTTTGATGAAATCCACGAGTTTTTTTTGATCTCCCATAGAAAGCAATGAAATTACCACATTCAAGGTCCAGAAAAATAGTAAAGACATCATTAAAATAGTCATTGTGACTACAGTGGTTCAACCTTAATGTTATGAAGCGACGAGAATACTTTAAATGTTAAAAATAACTTTATTCAACAAATTCTTCTCTACCCTGTCATTATCCTACGTAGTTTACATTGAAGACACATTGCAGAGCTTTCGTGTTCTACGTCAGAACGCCGACTCAGTATTGGCCGGCTCCTGTGTCAGCGTCACACGCATGCATCGTGCTGATCACGTGAACAGCGTTCTAGTTTCATTCTCGTGTTACGCAGCACGTTTGAGCTTCCGCAAGAACCAATGAGGTTCATTCTCGTGTTACGCAGCACGTTTGAGCTTCAACAAGAACCAATGAGGTTCATTCTCGTGTTACGCAGCACATTTGAGCTTCAGCAAGAACCAATGAGATTTGTTCTCACTCATCAAGAAAGTACGGTTGAGCTTCAAAAAATTTGGACTAAACCACTCAATTCATATAGTTTTACAATCTCTTAATGAAGCTTCAACATGATAGTTGCGTTGACTGTCAATGGAGGAACAGAAACCTCTCAGATTTCATTAAAAATATCTTCATTTGTGTTTTGAAGATGAATGAAAGTCCTTACAGGTTTGGAATGACATGAGGGTGAGGAAATGATGACAATTTTTTCATTTTTGGGTCAAGTATCCCTTTAAATTTGCTGTTGTCACTGCTGAAGACTGTTATTTGTGGGTGACGTCCAGCAGTGAACACAAACATAGACTGTGGTTTAATTATGCGTTCTGACTAGTGTGTGTGTGTGTGTGTGTGTGTGTGTGTGTGTGTGTGTTTGTTTGCAGAACATTCAGACAGAAACAAACCGGATCAGCGCCACTCCAGGTAAGATGAAAAAATGTGTTCAATTGTTATGAAAATATTGTCACAATGCAAACATTCATAATCATGGAAGCTTGTTTCTGCCATGAAATAAAAAAAGGCAATTCTGACTTTATTTCTCACAATTGTGAGATATAAAGTTGGAATTGCAAGAAAAAGAAATTTTCACAATTACTATTTGCTTTTTTATTTTTTATTCCGTGGCAGGAAAAAAGCTTCTATCCATAATGATCTTGATTTCCCTTGTTTTCTCAATACTGAAATGTTTTTTTTCCTCTTGATTTGGGGTGAAATATGATCTGAACCTGTGTTACTAAGATTCTCTGGAATGTAAAAGCAAGTCAAAAACTTGTTTATTTTTGATCATAGCTTCATCTGATGGCGGTGAAGCTTTTGATTCATGTCTAAACATCTCCCATCAAAACATGCGATAGGAACAGCAAACTCGGCACTAGTTCCTCCAGCTCAGTACTGGAAATACCTGTTATTTCACAGCAGGGAAAAATGATTAACTCTTTTCCTCTGTGATCTCCAGAGTGTGTGACATGTGACATGTTTACAGGAGTAACATGCCACATTTTTGGCTTTGTTTTGTAACAAATTTTGGCACATTTCTGCATGTGTTGATTTACCGTGTGTGTGTGTTTGATTAAAGTCAATGTCTGGAAGGGGTTTGGGTGTGGTGTGGTTTGTGTTGTGTAACTGTGAAATATATTTCCAGTCCTGTAACTGGAAAACTGGCCTTGATTCCTTCCTGATATTGAGCCCTTCTGTTTCTCTCGCTTTTCCAGCCAAGGGCCGCTGTCCTCCATCAGAGCTGTCATCAAACGCAGTGAGTAACGTGTTTTTGTCCTGCACAGCTTAATTTGGTGTGTTTTGTATGTTCTGTCAGATGTTTGCATGTGAGTTTGGTTTTTGTGTTTGTGTTTTTTGTTGGAAACTGCGCAGCATCGAGAACCAGCTCTCAAAGTGACCATCAGCGGGAACGGAGGTCAGACGCTTTTTCTTTCTCTGTGTGTTCATTTAGGTGTATTCGAACGTGATATTTACCTTGATTTTGACCTTTTCTTTAATAATCACGTCTTATGTCTGATCGCAAGCTCTTCGCTGGCACCTTCGTCTCATTTGTTAAGAAATACAGTTGATATATTAGGGACAAAACTGGTTGGTTGTGCTGGAATTTATGCCACAATTTATTTTACTCTATTAAAACTATGTTAATTTAAAGAAAGTTTAATAATATGTTAAGGCAGATTTTGGAACAAGTATAAAAAAACAAAATTATCTATATAAGCAATACCACACGAGTAGCCGTGCGATATCGCTCTATATCAGCACGGCTGTGATTCGGCCGTAGGTAATCACAATATACAGCCATATCGCATGGCTACAAGTGTGATATTGCGTTTATACAACAGTTCGACGGCACGAGTGTGTAAATAAATAAGAAACAACAACAGAGTGTCTTTAAAACCCTTCTTTTGTGAGAAACTACTTCCTTCCGCCACAGACTCAAATCTCAGGTTGACAGTTTAACAGTTGAGCCCAAGCCTACTGTAATTCTAAAACGTAACTTTAGAACTAGTAACGAAGGAACGTTGAGTCCATTACCTGCATCTAGCTGATATTCTTCAGGTCAATCTTATATTCATAATCACTAAATCAGTATGAATGTCCGCTGAGGAAAGCGATATCTTTGTCCTTTTAACATTTAAAAGGATTTCCCATGACAGCGGTAGTCAATGTATTTGTCAGTTGCGTCTAAAAACAAATTCCTCGTTTCAGTCCATTTTAATATAAAAGTCTTTGCGACACACTGACTTACTCATAAAGACAATCTTTGCTGCCATCTCATGGCGTATTAATGTAACTTTCACTGAAGTCGAAATCGCTAACGGACTCTTTCTTAATACCAAAAAATGTGGCGTTATTTATATAAAATATTATTTATTGAACAATGATATTTAAATTAACAACAGCAGCCATTATAACAGTATAAGAAGTAAAACAGGAAATAAACACAAGCAAACAGTTCAGTCAAACGTAAAAAAGCAGCGCTCCAGTTAGTACAGGATTTAATTTCAATGTAAATATAAAGTAATGAAACTTAATATAGCCCTAAAGCTAAATCTATTAGCTCTGGAACAAGTAGTAGATTAATAAGACCAAAGATTGCCCATTTGATATACCCAAAACGAATCATACCTCATGTTTAAACACTATCTACATAAGAGCCAGTGGCAAATTTCTGAAGGACTGGCCAAGATGAAGCTGTTCTCTGCGGGTACTTGGGCACTGAACGGTCACTGACGGCCTGGAGCTCACATCTCCGAAAGCGTCTAAACAAATATGTAAACATAACCTATTTGAAAATAAATCACATATCTGAGGCCTAAACAACTATATTCCTGCCTGAAAAAACTCTTAAAACTACATTCCGTTACAAAATAACAGTAGTATCTATAAAAATATGGTGGGTTTGCTCGTCCGCCATGACACTCGCTGTGAGAATGCTGACAGCGGAGTGATTCAAAGGTGAAACAGTTCCCGTGGCAATACTTGTAGAATATCGCATGGCTAAAAAGACCTCTCAGCCAATCAGATTCGAGAACCAGAACGAACTGTTGTATAAACGTAAATATACAAAATAATTAATGAGCAAAGATTCCATAATTTTTTCATGATTGTATAAAACCACTGCATTAAATGTCTTTGGATGTTAAAATATCTTTTCAAAACAGGGTTATTATAGTTATCTAAAACCATTAAAAAAAAAAAACTAAATATAACTAAAATAAAATAAAATTATTTTATTTCAGCTAGTTACTAAAGCAAAGTTTCTCATTTTCATTTAGTTTAACTTGATGTACTATAAACTAAAACTGAAATAAAAATAACAAAAATTCAACATATTTAAAAACAAATAATAATAATAATGACAAAAACACAACAAAATTACTAAAAATTTAACTAAAATTCAAATGAAAAAGAAAAATCATAAAAATAAAAACTAATTTCAAAATATTAACAAAAACTATAGCATCTAAAAAAAAGTATAATAACTAAATAGTATCTTAGTGATACTGCTCAAAACGGAGTAAAACTGTTTGTGGACAGGTTATGTAGTTATCGTTCAGCTGTTTTTAGTTAAACAGGGAATCAGACTGAGAAAGGTACAGAGGTGATGTGTAATGTAAACTTTGTTACTGATTGTCGTTCCGCAGACGACCAGAAATCACCATCCTCTCTGCTGAACCGCTGCAGTCCAATACCTGGTTCCCAGGGGCTTCTGGGGCGTTTCCCCCAGCCCCGCCCCCTGCCCCGCCCACATGGGCTGCAGGCTCGGCAACAGTGCAGGTGGGTGGAACTTGAGGAAGTGATACATGTGTAGAACCTGTCATTTGATTGATTGATTGGTGCTCCTCCTCCCCAGCTTCCGCCTCCCTCCTATGAGCAGGTGATCCGAGAAAAGAGCCGTGAACAGAATCTTCACTCCTCCCCTTCGTCGTCTTCATCCCCGCCTTCTCGTTTCTCTACCTCCACCATCGCCACGCAGACGGACACAGACTCCCCCGGCCCACAATCCTCTGCTGCTCGTCCAGGTGAGAGGTTTCGTTTCAGGCTGCATTTGCAGAAAAGTGTTTCTGCGTTTACAGAAATGTTTATTTTTCCTGCAGTTCACAGACGCCCCAAACCCCCGCGCCCCTCACTGCCTCTCAAACACACGTCTGAACCAGACTGCTCCGACCCGAAGCCTCGAGACGCCCTGCACGGGCAGTGTGGCGTTCAGACAGACTTCGATGACATCTTTGATGACATCAGTCCCATAGGCCCTGCCCCCACCTCCAAAACTTTCACCCAGATCGATTTCGATTTCCCAGCCGAGCCCATGAAAGAGGAGCAGAGCGCACGTCCCAGACCTCGGCCGCGCTCTACAGCCGCCCTGCAACCTGTCAATCTGGACCAGCCGATGACGAGGGAGGTGAAAGTTCAGACTCTAGTGCGTCTGAAGGATGATGGGGCCGAGAGCGTGTTCGCCGGGTTCGACGACGCTCCGTCGGACATCTCCAGCAAATACCTGCAAGACCTGCTGGAGGTTTTTGGCTCGGACGAAACGCATGGAGAAAGTCAAGAAAGCAAAGCGAGCAAAGTAGAAAGAGAGGAAAATAAGGCTGCTTGCTCTGTCATAGCTTCTGAACCGTTAGAACCGGTAAAAAGACCACAACCACGGCCTAGAACTCAGAAATCCAAACCCCAGCTCGCCCCAAAACCATCTGTCTTTGAGGTTTTTGACCCTACCATTGAGCAAAACCCCTCCAAACCCATTAGTCCACCAGTACCAGCACCCAGAGCCCTTCTGAACAAACTCCAGAATCCGTCAGATGAGTCCAGATCTTCTCCATCCACCAGCCCTTCACCAGCCGCCCGTCCTGCCAGCGCTCCTCCAGGCCAGCAGATGGCAGTGGTGGCATCCAATTCATCTGAGAGGAGAAATTCAGATCAAGCTATAAACACTCCAGTAATGTCGACCGACAGGAACGTCGGAAAACGTGAGTGTTTATGTGACCAGTATGTTGATGGATCTCTAAATTACTTGCTACTAGGGCTGCACAATTTGGGGGGAAATCTATTTGCGATTTTTATGATAAAAATTGTGATTGCAATTTAAAGTGCAATTAAAAAAACAAAACAAAGTTTGCTGTGCTTGTTTTTTAGGGCTGCACAATTTGGCCAAAAATGTTGTGATAATATATTGATATTACTATATAATAATAATAATAATTATTATTATTATATATTTTAAAATTATAATTATTATTATTACTAAATAAAAATATGAAGCAAAATAAGAGATATTACTCCTGTAATATTTCACTATAAAATAAAACAATTGAGTATTTAAGAAAAATTTAATAAATAATAGTAACATAATAATGATAAATAATAGTAAATATAATAATATATATATAAACATTAAATATAATAATAATAATATTGTATTTCAAAACTCTTTTGTTTATAAGCACTTTCATTACAAGTTTGTGAAGATGGTTTTGTGCATGTTGCATTTTTAAATGCCCGTTATAAGCAACTCAAACTCATATGAAACACACCACATATATTTAATTAAATCACATCCCTTGTGATTTGATAATCGGACTAAGCCATATCACAATTACGATTTTATTCCGATTAATCGTACAGCCCTAATTGATACTAATTGTTTTATTCAAAGATGTGATGTGGTGAAGCTCATAAACGTTGTAAAATCCAGTAACTAAGTTATCCGAGTATTTTTAAGTAGAGGAGCACAACTTAACGTTTAATGAGTGTCTGTGTTTATATCCAGGTCCATCAGTCCCCAAACACTCCCGGCCGCCTCCACCTGTGCTCAGGAAGATGTCGTCCCCCTCACAGGTGATGATATATCTGTTTATAACCCTCCCTTATGAGAAAGTTTGCATATTAGCATGAGTATTTCAGAAGTGTTTGATGTTTATGATAATGATGTGTGTGTTCAGGCCGCTGTGGATGTTTCCAGAGACGCCAACGCCTCAGTTCCTCCTCTGCCTCCGAGGTAACGCAGCGTTTTTCCTCCGGAATGAGGCGTCTGGTTTGTTTTGTCCTATCCGTCATTCTCTCTGTTTGTGTCTCAGACCCAGTGGTGGTAGACTCCTCCCCCTTCGTCCTCCTCCAATCAAAGTGATCAAACCTACAGGCCCCTCCTCCTCCCCTGCTGCAACCAATCAGCTGCCAAGCAGCAGGGTTCCAAAGAGAGCCCCGCCCCTCCCACCCCGACCGAAACCAGGACATCCGCTTTATAAGCGTTATTCTGTGAGTGTTTGAGAGGAACTCCAGGAAAATGTCTTGTTTATTATTTAAGAGTTAAGGTTCTGTTATCATTTACTCACATTCATGTCATTCTTCTCCTGTATGACAATCTTTGTTCTGCGGAGAACAAAATGAGATAACTGGCAGAATGTAAAGAATGAAAGTGGATTATGACCGTGCGATTTATTCCAAGTCTTCTGAAGCAGTGTTGTTATTAACTAAAAATTATTAAAATAATTTTTGTTAGTAATAATAATATTAGATGTAAAACGTTGACAACTAACTGAAAGAAACATACATTAACAAACATAAATTAAAGCTATAAATAAATAATACAAATAACAAAAGCACATAAGAAAATTACTAAAACTTATAAATATATAAATAAAATGAAAACCAAAAATATAAAAATAAAAGCTAATTCAAAATATTAATAAATGCTATAATAGTATATAAATAATACTAAAATAACACTGTTTTTTTAGTCATTTGATGTCATGTATGTATTAAAGGCAAGACACTACCATTGTTTTTTATGCACAATTTTGAGATTTTGGGCTACTTTGGGCTTATTTCTGTAGATTTTGATTACGAAACATATCTTTAAAGAGTTTTTCCTCCACTTCAGCAGCACTTACAAACTCCAAAATTTACAGTTTTATACCTGACTATATTCTGAAGGTTTTTACTGAGGGGTTTGTTCATATATAATTCACACGCAGAATAACGCTGAACTCTATAAAGATATCCAAAATACATTTAAGTGTTTATTTTATTGCACATTATATATTTACATCTGTAGATTTCGATTAAGATACATATCTTTAAAGAGTTTTTCCTCCACTTCAGCAGCACTTACAAACACCAAAATTTACAGCTTTATTCCTGACTATATTCTGAAGATTTTTACTGAGGGGTTTGTTCATATATCATTCACACTCATTTATATTACATTTTATTCCTAAAACATTTTTTTCCTTGTCTGTTTCACAGTTTTTTCTGATTTATGGAGTGATAAAAAGAGAAATCCAGAATCCCCTCAGTAAAAACCTTTAACTCTAATATGTCAACAAAATCAAACAAGAATTTTGATCCTGGCTTTATCCAGTGTTCAGATTTATTTTCTGGTAATTTATACAAACGAGTGCATATTTAATTAGATAATGCCTCGTTCACAAATTTAAACTTGTAATACAAACAATTGTCTTAATTTACTGTGTATAATCTACTGGGGAAAGCATGGCACTATATAAATTAGTTAACATTTAGTAGTGTCTTGCCTTAACTGGTAATCTTCTTGTTAGCAGCTGCTCTCAAATGTCACCCATGCTCATTCAATTCAAAAATAGTGCTTTTAGACGCCTTTGGCCAATTGTCTTTGGTTTTCACATGTCATGTGACCAATTGTGATGCTGCAATTTTTAAAAAAAAATGTATCAGCAAGTGTGATTTTCAGTAAAATAGGTCTGTTCCACTCACAATGCATCATGTGACTCCAGAAGACTTGGAATTTAGTGAACGAGTCATGACAATGTCTGTGTGCTTTTTGGAAGTTTGACTGTATAAATCACCATCCACTTTCATTTTTGAAAAACAGCAGCTTGCACATTATATCTAACACTAAATCTCTGTGCTTCACAGAAGAAAGTAAGTCATAAGGGTGAGAAAATGATGACTGAATGTTCATTTAAATGTACTTAAGGAAGGAAGTCTATAAATAAAACAGAATTTTCAAACACTTTTAGTAAACAGCAGAATGTAATATGATGTTGTTTATGTCTTTGTGCGCTAGAGCAAAGTTCTTCAAGGAGATGCAGAGGAGGAGAATATCAGCAAAGAGCAAGAGGAACCATCAGAGGAAACATCTTTCCATGTCAGTGTACGCGCACACACACACATTTGCAAAATGTGCAAACTGTGTTTTTATGTCCTGAAATATTTTCTGCTTCAGGAAGAGGAGCAGCTGATTGTCCTCGATGATATAGACATCCTACAAACACAGTCGAATACACTCCATGACCTCTGCCCCTCAGAGGTAAAAGGTCAAGATGTGACTGTCAGTGGGGTTCAGCTGGAAGACGTGCCCTCAGAGCAGCAGATCCAACAAAACACACAAAACAGGTGAAACATGATGAGAAATAAAAACATAATGTATTATAATTTAAAATTAAAAATAGTATCTAATATAATATTTTTAAATTTAAAGTTTTAATTAAAGATATGTGAAATATTATTACAATTTAAAATGTTTTCTAAGTGAATGTATAGTAAACTGTAATTTATTCCTGTGATCAAAGCTGAATTTTCAGCATCATTACTCCAGTCTTCAGTGTCACATGATCCTTCAGAAATCATTCTTATATGCTGATTTGCTGATATCTAATTATAAAAATTAAAAACAGTAAACATGCACAATTCATGTATCAGTTTCTCTCTTCCTCTTTCCAGGTTTGTTGTGGCCCGTTTTGCATTTGAGGGGGAGGAGGGGGAGCTGACATTCAGTGAGGGTGATGTCATCACTCTGATGGAATATGTAAATGAGGAGTGGGGGCGTGGCAGCCTGAATGGACAGACAGGAATCTTCCCTCTCAGTTTCATCCAGGCTAAAGAGGAAACTGAAGCGTTGCCAAGGAAACTGGCTCTGGAATCTCCTGGTAAATAAACATTCTTCATCTGAATATTCAATTTATACTTCCTTACTTAAATACATTTAAATGAACATTCGGTCATCATTTTTTCACCCTTATTACTTTCTTTCTTCTGTGAATCAGCAGTGAGTGTGACAGAAACTGTGGCCTATATCGAAAGCCGACAATTATTATTTATATGTCATGGCTGATATTGTCAGTCTACACTGTATGTTTTTAATTATAAATTCACTGTAAGTGAAATCTGACGTCCAGCTGAAAAGCTTTTTAAACCTGCCATAATATTATTTGCTACTAATATCTGCTTAATCAGACCTATATGATAATTAAAAAAAGTTAATTATGACCAATATGCTTATAGATATATCATGCATCTTTAGTGTCTGTGAGTATTTATGACAAATATATAAAATAGGAAACATTTGAGTTCAAGGCCCTGTTTTTCTCCCCAGCGCCCCCTGCAGGAGGGAGGAGCAGAGGTCGAGCACTTTATGATTTCAGCCCTGAGTGTGAGGACGAGCTCCATCTGAAGGTGTGTGGGAGTCACTACAATAGGGTCATGGAAAACCTGGAAATATAAAGGAGTTTTATTAATCGTGATTACCAGGCCAGGAAAATTCATGGAAATTAAAGAAAAATCTTGGGGAGAAAAAAAAAAAAAAAAAAAAAAAAATTTATATATATATATATATATATATGATGCTCACATATTTTATATATACATTTAAATATTATGTATATAATTAAAATATTTAGTTAAAATAGTAAATATAATTATATATAATAAAAATATTGCAATATATTTGTATATATACAGAAATATTATAATTATATAATATACATACGTTCATATATTTATAGTTTATGTAATATATATTTAATGAAATGTATAATATATATAATTAAAATATATATAATAAAAAGTCTATTAATTATATAATATACATACAATGTATATTTAATTTATATATATATATATATATATATATATATATATATATATATATATATATGTATATCATTTACAGTAAGTACACAAAGGTAAACAGCATTTGTAAAATGTGTGTGTGTGTGTGTAGGCAGGAGACGTGGTGTGTGATTTAGAGGACATGGATGCCGAGTGGTTCGTTGGAGAATCCGGTGGGAAACGTGGCATCGTCCCCAAAAACTACATCCAAGTGCTGCTGGACCCCTGAACACTTCCTGTCATGTGCCTGATGAGCGTTTCTACATTTTGCCTTATTTAGCTGTAATACACTTAAAGAAGGTTAATGACGGGATGTTAACTTGTGAAGTGCGTGGAGATCTCCTGTACTGTACTGACTCCAGTCTGAGTGTGTGTGTAAGTGGTCGGATGAATTGTTTACAGAGTTTTAACCCACATTAAACTCATATGTTACATAAACATGTTTTGTCCTTTTTTACTCCTCAACCTTGACTCTTTCTGTAGATTAAATTTCAGGATTCTAGACGTTTTAAGAGCTGAATGTTCTTTTAACCTGTGAATTTGCCTGACTTTTCCAGTCATTTGTGATTTACTGGATAAAGATTAATATGGAAAAAAAAAAAAATTACAATTTATACCCAATAAAATATTTGAGCTTGTAATAAAGTAATATGTATATGTCTCTTCTGCTCGATGCATTTATTTGATCAAAAATACAGTAAAAACAGTGAAATATTAGTACTATTGAGGGAATTAATTAAAATATGAAATAACTTTAAGTTTTGTTTTATTTTAAATCAGCTGATTTAAATCAAATAATGCCTGTTTGTTATTTGAAAATGCTTAATAAAAGTTCGAGAAAAAAAAAGTGAATTAGGCGAAAATTCGCAGTCGTGTCACGTGTCCCTCACGCGAAATTCCCGCTCGCGGGGATGCATGTTGACATGACTGCATTTCGTCCGCGCAATTTCGCCGTACAAAGGTAAATTAAACCTCTCTTTTTTTTCTGACACATTTTGGTGACTAAAATGAAACTGAAAAATGTGGATTCACACTTTAAATCGTGACAGCGCTCGGTTTCATTTCAGTCGCCATTACACGAAATAAAATACACAGACTCGCGTCTGGGTTTATCAGCTACTCATGATGTATTGTTGCAATACAAAACAAAACATGAAATTAATCCATAATTAGAATAATTACGAGGAGCTCTTGGCCCCGAACAGCCACCGTACAAAAGTTAATACCATTGATACCACAAGCGACCGTTCAGATCAAATTAAATTAACAGTTCTTCTAAAAAAAGGAGGCATTTCATGGAGATACACACACACATTCTCATTCACTGAAGGCTGAAGATTTGGTGTAAAGCAAAGTCATAATAACACTACATCAGGCTCGTAACACATTTGGTCACAAAAATCAGACTTAAAGAAACATCCAGCAACATAATTCAAACGTACTTTTGTTTTCATTCAGTAACAGACGGTCTCGCGCTCTCAAACGCTTTCAGGTACTAAGATGCAAATGTCTGAAATGAGACTATAATGATGCATCTGATCAGACGCCAACAACAACATGTATGTACAGAGAGAGAGACACAGGACACACTGCGGTAAAAATCGAGGTCGCTGGTTTAGTTGAAGCCCTGCGTACAAACACAGACCAGAACGAGAGAAAATGAATGTGGAGAACATCTTGCATGATCAGCAGAACATGTTGTTTTCATGCACCAAATAATCTGTAAGTAATCGGATTAATTGAAAATCCTTCATGTAAAAATTTCGGTCTGATTGAAAGGGGTGATGTAGAGCTGAAATAATCCGATCAATATGAAAAAACTAAGCATGTAAACGCTTGATCATCTCCAAGGATGCCAGGTTTGCATAACAAAACCAGCCCAATTGCTATTCAAAACCTGTCCAATCACAGCCAAAACTAGCCCAATCGCATTCAGGGGGGTTCAAAAACTGCGGTGGGGGTGTCGCTTCAACCCGCAGACTTAAAAAAAAAAAAAAATCAACCCGCGGCAACAGTGTAAAAGTAGTGGATTTGGCAACACAATTCCAATACAGTTACAATACCTGCCGCACATGCGCAGTGCTGTGATGAGTATGTTTACCAACGCCATTTTATCATAAGATCTCGGTTTACATACGTTTTACTTTCCACACATATGTTTATTTACGTCTTACGAACTGGTCAGTGGAGGAGACTGACCAGAATATTTACTAAATATTTGAGGGAAAAAAAAGAAGCTCTTCTGACATATTTATAGGCTTTCTATAGAGTCTTGTTTCTGTCACGGAATACAAAAAATGTAATTGCAACGTTTTTTTTCTCGCAATTCTGAGTTTTATCACAATTCTCACTTCTTTGAGAAAAATTCAGAATTGTGAGAGAAAAGGTTAATTACCTTTTTTTTATTCTATGGCAGAAGCAAAAAAAAAAAAAAAATATATATATAAAAATTTAGAATTCTGAGAAAAAAAATCAGAATTGTAAAATGTAAATTTAGAATTCTGAGAATAAAGTCAGAATTGTAAGATGTAAATTTTGAATTCTGAGGGGAAAAAAAGTCAAATTTGCAAGATTTAAACCCACAATTGTGAGAAACAAAGTCTGAAATGTGAGATAAAAAGTCACAATTATCTTTTTTAATTTTTTTTTTTTTTATCCTGTGGCAGAAAAAAAAGCTTTCACTGCTTTCCTTTTAGATGTCATCAAGGCAAAATGAGAATTATACTCACGGTTCAACAAATTATACTCTGCGACATTATCGCGGTGGGATCGTCCAGTTCTGAACGCGACACCTGGAAACTGCGCATGCGCTGAAATTTTGTTTGGAATACATAAACGCGCATGCAAAGGAAAATGTGAATCGTATTGCAAAGTTTAAGGTGCATATAAACAGAACTTTCAGAATGTGAAATCAGATTGGATTCATTTGGACTGACAAAAATTAGTGCATGTAAACAAACTGCGGTGGATGCCATGTTGCTGTGCAGTTGCTAAGGTGTTCTGAGTGTCTATGGAATTTTTCACCTGTTAATACTAGAAGTTTCAGCATGTCACTAACACTAAATTATGAGCACTTAGTAATATTGATGGTTGACTTGATAAACAGCTAATAACAGGATGGAAGATGCAGACAGAAGGTGGTCTGGTCTGGTCTGGTCTCGGTGTTGGTGTTGAGGTTTGAGGTGGTGATCAGGGTTTCTTGTCTTCTGCGCCTCCAGAGAGATTCATCAGACTACTGCCAGCTGTGATCTACACACACAAACACACGGCTCTTCAGCTGAACATTCACAGAAATTTCCTGCTTAATCTGTCTGTTTACACAACAACAATGTACAAAAAACGGAAAAGTTTCATCTTTGTACAGACGACAACATTATCAAAACGATCCCCGTTCACACGGATCTGCAAAAACGTCTAAATCGCTGTATTCTGCTGCCAGGCCAGTAGATGGCGATGTCACTTTGTGAAGAAACACTACGAGCCTATAGACTGAACACGTAACATGCATCCACATGACGTCACCATTTTCACAAATTCACGTTTTTGTAGTTTTACACGGACACGATAACGCAATTGTTTGAACAATGAAACCCGTTTTCAAAAGTTTGCATTTTCAGGCCCCCAAAACACCGTTGTCGTGTAAATGAACGGCCAAAATGCATAAAATTTTTCCGTTTTTAGTTGAAAATGGTGTCGTGTGAACAGCCCCTCAATATATATATAATCCTGTGCACAGTATGTGAATATTCTGCATGCATAAAATCCCAAATCACCAGATTAAAAACCATGATTAAATTTGTTAAAATTATAATATTAATAAAAAAATTATTAATAATATTGAAACCTTTAATATTGTTAATTTAATACATGGAGACACCATTTCAATTTTTAGACACTACCATGATGGTAAAACTATGGCATTCTTTGTACCTTACAATAACATTTAAAGTAACACAGTGTTATTATCTGATACCACAGTAATATATTTTAAAGGTATAATCAGTGATATTTTTAGACATGACATTACCATGGAGATGATCCACCTGTAAAAGAGGAAAACGAGACACAATGTGTCAGCTGAAGGTAATTATAGTGTGTAATTTGTGTGTGTGAGAGTGTGTGTGTTTCACCTCAGCCTCTGCTGCCGTGTTGTTGTGTGTGATTTCTGATTCAACAGCGTCTTCCATCTCACATGCCATGTTGGTGTCCATCATAGCATCGTCCTGCTTACACACGAGCACAAGTTCATGACAACAGGTCAGTGTGTGTGTCTGGTTCAGGGACAAACGTCCTCACTTATATAGTGAAACAAACGTGTGTGTGTGTGTGTCCTCACCTGCACCCACGAGTGTTCCAGCACCTCGTCAGCTGTGTAACGAGCACCAACATTCACTTGTAGCATCTTACCAATTAAATCCTGTAAAAGACATTTAACCAATCAGCTGCTTCGACTGACCGCATGTAACTCAAATCACACAATCAGCTCCAGCATGACACATTTATGAAGTCTGCAATTGAGGCACCTGCTAAACCTGCTCAGCAGCAGCTAAATTACGGCAGTAGATATCTCAGGTTTATGAGTAGTTATTAAGGTTGGGCATTGACACAGATTTCATGATCTGATTCGATTTCAATTCACAAGCTCGAATTCAGACCTATGGAAAATCTATGAAAGCCCATTTTCGTCACATGGGACAAAAAAATCATCCTTTGCCAAATCTTAATTATGACATAAAAAGTCATAATTTTAACTGTCATAATTATGACATAATTAAAATGATGACAAAATGTTAAAATTATGACATACTAAATTAAAATTATGACAAAAAGTCAAAATTGACAATCAGAATTATTACAAAATGTTAAAATTATGACATACTAAATTAAAATCTTGACAAAAAAAAATCGAAATTATGACAGTGAAAATTATGATAAACTAAATTAAAATGACGTACTAAATCAAAATTAGGACAAAATGTTGAAATTATAACAAAAAGATGAAATTATGACAATAAAAATTATGACTAAAAGATGACATTATGACATACTAAATAAAAATTATAACAAAAAGACAAAATTATGACAGTCGAAATTATGATAAACTAAATTAAAATGACGTACTAAATCAAAATTAGGACAAAATGTTGAAATTATAACAAAAAGATGAAATTATGACAATAAAAATTATGACTAAAAGATGACATTATGACATACTAAATAAAAATTATAACAAAAAGACAAAATTATGACATTAAATAAAAATTGACAAAAAGTCAAAATTATGACATATTAAATAAAAATTGACAAAAAGATGACATTATAACATACTAAATTAAAATTGACAAAAAGTCAAAATTATGACATACTAATTTAACTATGAGATTAAAAATTTGAAATGATAGCATACTAAATAGAGATTAAAAAATCAAAATTGAGATTAAATTTCATAATTTCGACTTAATGAAAGAAACAAGCTTCCACACTTCAGTATCAGTATCTCATCCCGCGCCGCACTCGTGTGAAGAGCAGGACCTACAGCAGGAAAAGTGAGTGTTGAATTATTCTCTGTTCGTGTGGCTGTTCACTGCGAACCTTGGCAGAGGCGCTGATGTTGTCCCAGTATGGGGAGGGAAACTCCAGTCGGCCCAGTAAGATCTGCTCGAACAGCTCCTCCTGCTGGTTCCTCTCGCTGCGGAACGGAGGAAAGCCGCACAGCAGGATATACGTGATCACACCCGCCGCCCAGATGTCCACCTTCAGCCCGTACCTGAGACACACACATGCACTTTCTCACATAAATGTCACCATGAAATCAAAATGGACAATTCCTGTTGTAGCATTTATTATAAATTCAAGTTTAAGTTTTTCCTGACCCCACTGGCAGACATTAGTGACATCACTAAGCCTAAAATTTACATAAACCCCGCCCCCGAGAACAGGCAACAAAGGGGGTGAGGCCATGTTGGGCTGCTTTAGAGAACAGGAAGAGTTGTTGTAGTAGAGTGTTGTTACCATGCTGTCATTTTACGCCGGACTGCTTCACAAACGAGGATCAATTCAACGCTGGATTTGCACAAAAGATTAACATGACGGCTCATGATAGTCGATGAGTTGAATCAACTCCACAGCAACTACATAAATTTATCCACTAACCATTCAGAAACGTCCAGTTTCATTCTAAAAGTTGTAACTTCTTCCTGAGTCTCTCCATCAGTGTCGACTCCGGTTTGAACAATGTAAGGCTGAACACCGTTACTGACAATCCTCATTTTGGCTGCGTGAGATTCTCCAGCTTTGTTGTTGTTGAGCAACCGAAGCGCGAGCTGTTAAAGCTCCGCCCTCTTCTGGAAAGGGGGCGGGAGCAGCAGCTCATTTGCATTTAAAGGGACACAAAAACGGTGTGTTTTTGCTCACACCCAAATAGGGGCAAATTTGACAAGCCGTAATAAATGATCTGTGGGGTATTTTGAGCTGAAACTTCACAGACACATTCTGGGGACACCAGAGACTTATATTACATCTTTGTGAAAGGGGCATTATAGGTCCCCTTTTGGCATAAACACTTCATTTTGATCAATGTTTCAGTTTGTAGTGTAGAAATGCGTGCATTAAGTAGCTTTATAGATTTTTACCCGCTCTCTGCGATGATCTCCGGGGCGACGTAAGTGGGTGTCCCGCAGACAGTGTACAGCGGCCCCTCCACCACCGTAGCCAGACCGAAATCGCCCAGCTTCAGAGACTTGGTGCCGTCCGGATACTCGCACACCTACAGTCACAAACAGACGCGCGTTCAAACACTGTATATGTGCGTGTGTGAGCAGTAAGACGTGTGTGTGTTTGTGTACCAGCAGGTTCTCAGGTTTAATGTCTCTGTGTACGATGTTCATGTGGTGCAGGTATCGCAGAGCGCCGGTCAGGTTGAACAGCATGGCGCTGGCGTCCCGCTCCGTGTACTTTGTGGAGGAAGTGATGGCGTCGAACAGGTCACCGCCCTGCCAAAACCGCACACAACATCAAAGGGATAGTTCACCCAAAAATTTAAATTCTGTCATCATTTACTCACCCTCAAGTGGTTCTAAACTTGTACGAGTTTCTTTGTTCTGTTGAAGACAAAAGAAGATATTTTGAAGAATTTTGGTAACCAAACAGATTTTGGTCTCCATTGACTTCCATAGTATTTTTTTTTTTTCATATGGAAGTCAATGGAGACCAGCAACTGTTTGATTACCAACATTCTTCAAAATATCTTCTTTTCTGTTCAACAGAACTTCATACAGGTTTAGAATAACTTGAGTGTAAGTAAATGATTAAAGATGTATTTTTGGCGTTTTTAGCTTTTATTAAGATAGGACAGTAAGCAGACACGAAGCGAAGTGGAAGAGGGGGGCGGGATCGGGAAAGGTCCACAAGCCGAGACTCGAACTCGGGTCGCCCGAAGTGTAACGGCGCTATATGCCGGTGCTGCCCACGAGGCTATCGGCACTGACAGAATTTTCATTTTTGGGTGAACTATCCCTTTAAGTAAGGAATAATTGACTCCGATCTGTTGAATTATTCGAAAATAATGCACACCCAAGGTTGTAATGCGGCCGCTGCGCAAGTGATTATTCCGCTTATACTACGGTTACCACACCTCAAGACACTGTTCAGATGTCGTATTTCAAGACATTTGTCAGGTTTTTGTCCTTAAAACACTCTTGTGTGTAGGACTAATTTCTTATGCATCTCATCCCATGGCTCCGTTGCTAATTCAAAACATCATTTCAGAGCTAGTAACGGGCTTGAGCCATTGATAGCAAACTAATACAGTTATTATTTATGCAGTTATTAGAAAGAGAGAGAGAGAGAGTTACCCGAGTCTGTGCGTCTCTCAACAGTTTTCGGCAGCGTCGTCTCTACTAATAGCAAAACTAAGTTTATCTGCTTCAAGAACAGCGCTGTTATTCCCTCGCTAGTGAGAAATGTCATGTAGCTTTTATATTGCTAAACTATTGTACTGATAAAATCATCAGAGCAGCGCTGTGCGTTTGAGCGGGAGAAAGAGTATGTGCTTTCCGTACATGATAAAACGTAATTTTGTGGCAAAAAAACGTTTTTATCCTATTGTTCACTGTATTTATTTGCTTGGTCAGTGTCGTTGTGGGTTTTGGTTCTTTGAAATAACTGAAATCATTTGGCGAAGTGATACGGACATGTAATGCTTTCAAGACCTGCCTGGAACTATTTTACCCGTGTGTTTCCCTGAAAATAATCGCACCTTAGAACGTTCGTCAGTCAATCAGATTCAAGCATTCAACAGCCCATAGTATAAATATGCATTAGCATTTTTCGGAAATCACGTGACTGACCACTCGATCCTCCACCAATCCAATGTGTTTTTTATCACTGAGGTGCCATGCAATTTTACGTTTTTTACAGACGTCCACATGAGAAACAATTACCGTGCGAATAGGGCTTAAATGCTGTGTGCAGCTGACTGACCTTTACCAGCTCCATGACCAAATACAGCTCAGTGGGCGTGTCCAGCTCCTCAATTAGCATAATGATGCTGGGGTGGTGAACCCTGCGCAGTATCGCCACCTCATTGGCTATCAGGTGCTCCTGTCAACACCAGTCAACCAATCAGAATCTCTGCTGTGGATTTTCACAGTTGTGTAGTGAGTGAACATACAAAAATGTTTGCCAGTGTCAATTCGACGGAAACTAGTAAAAAATGATGTTCTTCCTCAGCATTTTTGTCATTTTCCAGTAGAAACATCTAAACATTCTTAAATCGGGATGCATTTAGTTCAGAAATAAAATGACTTAAGACATTAAATCTTAAAGGAACACTCCACTTTTTTTGAAAATAGGCTCATTTTCCAACTCCCCTAGAGTTAAACAGTTTAGTTTTACCGTTTTCAAATCCATTCAGCCGATCTCCGGGTCTGGCGGTACCACTTTTAGCATAGCTTAGCATAGTTCATTGAATCTGATTAGACCGTTAACATCTCGCTCAAAAATGACCAAAGAGTTTCGATATTTTTCCTATTTAAAACTTGACTCTTCTGTAGTTACATCGTGTACTAAGAAAATCACAACTTTTCATTTTCCGTCGGTCTAGGCTGATATGGCTAGGAACTATACTCTCATTCCGGCGTAATAATCAAGGAACTTTGCTGCCGTACCATGGGTGCAGCAGGCGCAATGATATTACGCAGCGCCTGTGACCCTGCTTGCACAGGGAGCGTGCCTTGCAACCATGGAGACATTTGTGAGAGACGCTGCGTAATATCATTGCGCCTGCTGCACCCATGGTACGGCAGCAAAGTTCCTTGATCATGACGCCGGAATGACAGTATAGTTCCTAGCCATATCGGCCTAGAAAATCGCAACTTTTCATTTTCCGTCGGTCTTAGTACACGATGTAACTACAGAAGAGTCAAGTTTTAAATAGGAAAAATATCGAAACTCTTCGGTCATTTTTGAGCGAGATGCTAACGGTCTAATCAGATTCAATGAACTATGCTAAGCTATGCTAAAAGTGGTACCGCCAGACCCGGAGATTGGCTGAATGGATTCAAAAATGGTAAAACTCAACTGTTTAACTCTAGGGGAGTTGGAAAATGAGCCTATTTTCAAAAAAAGTGGAGTGTTCCTTTAAGAGCCATTTTACTATTTGAGAAGTTTAAGTGCTGTTTTGTGGTCCGAGAAGATACAACACAATGAAAACGTACCTTTCCGCTGCATTTGGCCTTGTCTATGATCTTCAGCGCATACTCCTGTCCTGTAGACCTGACATAAACACAAATGACATGAGATCTACACCAGGAACAGCTAATAAATAAATCAGTTTTCTATAGTGTGTGTGTGTGTGTGTGTGTGTGACATAATACCTCTCCATACACTCTCGGACGACAGCAAAGTTTCCATCGCCAATGACTTTTCCCACTTTGTACTTCTCCGTGATGACAGACGACTGAACATCATTGCCGTTCACTGCAGAGAGAGTGTGTGTGAAAAATCACAAAGCATCAACAGCCAATCAGAACATACGTGGTGTTTAATATGCAGTTATGTGGGATTTTGGACCAATAAGATTCCGCTCTGGGCGGAGCTGTGTGTGTGTGTGTGTTTTACCCTCCGGACTGATCTCTTCTTCATCATTAAGGTCTCTGGAGGGTGTCGGGGACGGAGACGCCTCATGAACTGACGTCTGAGGAAGAGAGATGGTGTCAAACAAACATCTAGAGGACGCGTGTACAGCCACATGAACGTTTTCAGTCACACACTCACTTTACGGCTGCGTTGAGTCCCGGGACTGCCCGAAGACTTCGATGACCTCACCGGCGGAGACTCGCTTCTCGGAGCCTCATTAGCTGAAAAACCATGAGCAGAATTTCCATCAAAACTCATGAATAACCAGTGGACTTTAATATGTGTGTGTGTGTGTGTGTTTTACCAGATACAGGTGATTTGGAGCGCGGGACGCCAGGGCTTTTGGGTCCTGCTGTCTTCGGAGGGACTGATGGTCTTGATTTCTTGCACTCTGAGAACAGTAACAGAAACAGTCAAGTAGAAGCGAAGAAGTCTGTCTGTCTCTCATATATGCTGTAAATCCGTCTCACCGTTAACGAACGCGGCCGCGGCGGCCTTCCCCGCGTGTCCAATGGCAGCGTCGTCCTGAGCGTAACGAAACTTCTCCAAACCGCACGCGATGAAAACGTCATCATCACCGAAAAAATCCTGCAGACTCGTCAACTACAGAGAGAGATTCACTTTACTGTGTAGTTTAATATATATATTATTAAAAACAAAACAGGTCAGCATGGGCACCCTGACTGGCTGCGATGCACTGTGTATTCTGACACCTTTGAGCTACAGTAGCTCGTCTGTTGGATCGGACCACACGGGCCAGCCATCGCTGAGCCTTGGCCGCCCATGACCCTGTCTCCGGTTCACCACTGTTCCTTCCTTGGACCACTTTTGATAGATACTGACCACTGCAGACCGGGAACACCCCACAAGAGCTGCAGTTTTGGAGATGCTCTGACCCAGTTGTCTAGCATCACAATTTGGCCGTTGTCAAACTCACTCAAATCCTTACGCTTGCCCATTTTTCCTGCTTCTAACACATCAACTTTAAGGACAAAATGATCGGTGTATATATATATATATACACACACACACTTCATTTTACTTCTGACGGTAGTTTTGTCACATTTAGCTCAGTGTTTAAAGGAAAACCCCTCGGTCTCTGCAGTGAGAGGCGCGCAGCATACAGATGAACCTCACTGTACTGCTGAGCCCTTCATTGGAGTTCACTCAAGTGAACAGGGGGAAATGCAGGTTACCATGGTAACCAGCCCGCAGCCAGACTCGCTGGTGTGCCAGGAGGAGGCGGAGTCACACACAGACACACTATTACCCCATCACGATCAGACAGCAGTGTAATTTGCTGTGAGTATCAGTGCAGAAACAGAGAGACAGACAGAACGTCCTGGAAGATCCACATTACAGTGATTCTAGAGAGACAGACACACTCATCCGGACATGATGAGAGAACGTCCCCCTCCTAAAGTCTCATTTATTATTCATCATCCATCAGCTGTGAATCAGCTGTCATCATTTCTGTAAAAGACGCTTATGTTCTGAAGCAGAAAGCCGACGGGGTCGTTATTGAGCACCAGATATGACCATAAAGTCGTGATGCTTTGTGTGAGGAACTGAAATATCAAGATTCAAGGTTTTTATTCATCACATACTATACAAAATAGAATCTACTTAGACTGTGAATTAAAATAGATAAATGGTAAGATAAAATAAATATAAGAAATAATAATACACAGTAGTGCCCAAAAGTAATTTCTGGAGGGGATATGTGTTGTTTAATAACCCTACAAGTTCGATTAAACCATCAAAATATGAGGAAAATTTTTAAATATGAGGCGAGTAAGAGAGAATGATCATTTCTGGGTGAACTGTCCCTTTAAATATTTTGGCTGATTTGATGACGCTTTCAGCGACCAATAAGAGTGCAGAGAATGAGGGTATGATGTACTAAAAACAGAAAAGTTTTTCCTTTGTGTTTTTCGTGTACAGATGACAATGCCAAAACAATCCTGTTCAAACAACTAAAATCGCTGTATTCTGCTGCCAGGCCAGTAGATGGCGATGTCACATTGTAAAGAAACACTACACGCCTATAGACAATATTATCGTTTTTAGTAATTGAAATGGAATAAAAAATAAATATGACAAACTTAAACTTAAAAAAACTAACAAAAATTAGAAATGTTGCGCTTAAGTTCAAGTACTAAAATTACTAAAACTGAATAATTAAATACTGCTTTAATAAGCTTTAATTTATTTTAATAAATAAATTAAAGCTATATAGAAATATAAAAAAAATACTACAACAAATAAAAAAAACCTAAAATTAAAATGGAAATGGAAAATATGAAAGCGAATTCAAAATAATATTTATATAATAATATATAGTGCTGTCAAATCGATTAATCGCGATTAATCGCATCGAACATAAATGTTTGTGAGTGTGTGTGTGTATATATATATATACACACACATAGACGCACATATATATATATACAAACTTTTGATGCAATTAATCATGATTAATCGATTTGACAGCATATAATAATTAACCGAACCCACTTTACTGATTTACAGAAGTGTTCGAGCTTTATGTTTGTGCAAAATAAATGCATTGCTGCCATTAAATGATCTGTGATGTATATTTTTGCTCGTACCTGTTTGCCGTCCAGCGTGTAGAGTCTCTTCACCACACCTGAGTCCAGTTTGATGGCCTCTGTGATGTCAGCGAGCACCTGGTCAAACGAATGCGCCGTCTTCTTATTCAGCAGAATCCTCACGGCCTTCCGCGGCTTCACGCCGCTCCGGATCACCGTCACCAGTTTGGGTTTGATAAAGTCTTTAGACTCCCTTGATTCCCCTGCAGCGCGTGGAGGCCCCGGGCGCACGGCTCCTCCCACAGGTGCCGCTCCCACACTCGGCCCCGCCCCTGGCCCCACCCCCGCCAGCCGTGAACCCCAGTTAGGGTTGACGTTCTTGGTGTAGTCCACCTTCCTGTAGGGCTCGTTCGAGGCGCACACGTAACTCCCACCTACAGCAGGAAAATCACAGATTAGCTCAGCTAAAATATTTTCTTAAAGTCTCCCTGAGAGTTTAACTGAATATTTCAATTATTTAATGGTTAGTGGTCACTCGACATGCAGGTAAAATATTTCAACAATAAAATACCATACAAGTAAAATATTTCATCTTATAGTAAGTTTTTTGATTATTTTTTTTTTTTTTAAATAATTTCTTTTAATGTTACATTTTTATGTTTTGTTTTAAATATTTAATTTATTTATACATTGTTTTATTTAAAAATTATTTATTTTAATTTTACATTTTTTTTAAATTATTTCTTATATTTTACATTTTTGTCTTATTATAAATTACGTTATTTTAATTTTACATTTTTGTTTTATTTTAAAAAAAATTAAATTTTACATTTGTGTTTTGTTTTAAACTATTTTTTATTTTATATTTTTAATTTTTAAATTATTTAATCTTACATTTTTATGTTTTATTGTAAAATTATTTATTTTAAATTTAAAATGTTTTGTTTTACAATTATTTTCATTTTACATTTTGTTTTATTTAAAATGATTTATTTTAATTTTGCATTTTTGTTTTATTATAAATTACTTATTTTAATTTTACATTTTTATTTTATTTAAAAACTATTTAAATTTTACATTTTTGTTTTGTTTTAAACTATATATTTTTAAGTTTTATTTTTAAATTGTTTATTTAATCTCACATTTTCATGTTTTATTATAAAATAATTTCTTTTAAAATTAAATATTTTTTTTAATTATTTTAACATTTTTATGCTCCCTTTAAAAAAAATTTAATTTTACATTTTTGTTTTGTTAAAATCATTTTTTTTACCTTTAAATTTTTATGATTTATTTTATTATATTAATGAATTATTATATTAATTTCACTTCATTATGATTTAATTAATTTATTACTTACTAATTAATTAAAGATTTTCACAATCTCACGAACCCCCGTTTCTGGTATAGAGAGCTGTAACGAAAGTTGCTTTATGGTTGCTAGGATGTTCTGTGTGGTTTCTATGGTTATCAAAGCAAAGTTGGACCACCATCTCCAAACCACTTTGACCTGCCAGAGTTCATTCCCTGTTAATTGTATCTGGAAGTGAAACTGCTGATGCAGTGACCGATGCTCCAGCTGGTTCATTCACTTATCTAACTACCCCCGATCGCCATGGCAACATGACCCTAGGGGTCAAATCAGCATCAATACGTGCCAGGTGTGAATGAGCACATCTGTCCGAGTCTGTACTTTAATACTATAATCCACAAGCTCACGCCACAGACTGACAGTCCTCGAGTGACCAGCGTCTTATTATCAGTCCAAAAATAACCCAAAGCGAGCGGCTGAATCTCTATTTCTGCTGATTCAAAGACGCGCTGAAGCTCTCATGGAGTTTCTCAAGCTCAAAGACTCCAGATGTTGAAGTAAAACGTGATTCTCCTGCACGTGTCACGGTTAAACTCCTTTAATTCACCTACACAATGTTTCTGAGAGAGTCTCTTCTGCTCAGCAAGATCAAAATACAGTAAAAATTGTGAAATATTTTTACAATTTAAAATAACTGTTTTGTATGTGAATATATTGTAAACTGTAATTTATTCCTGTGATCAAAGCTGAATTTTCAGCATCATTACTCCAGTCTTCAGTGTCACATGATCCTTCAGAAATCATTCTAATATGATGATTCTCAGAAATTGCTTACTGCACCTTTAATTTCTTGTTTTTTTAAATCTTACCCTAAACTTTTGAACGGTTTGAATATGAAGCAGCACAACTGTTTTCAACATTGATAATAATCATAAATGTTTCTTGAGCAGCAAATCATCATATTAGAATGATTTCTGAAGGATCATGTGACACTGAAGACTGGAGTAATGATGCTGAAAATTCAACTTTGATCACAGGAATAAATTACAGTTTACAATATATTCACATAGAAAACAGTTATTTTAAACTGTAATAATATTTCACAATTTTTACTGTATTTTCAATAAAATAAATGCAGAAGAGACTTTTAAAAACGTTAAAAAATCTTAATTATTCCAAACCGGTAGTGTATGCTACACTGTCTGAGGTGCTGAAAGTGGGAGGAGCCTTCGATATATGAATATTCATGATATACTGATACATGCTGATTACAACAGGAGAAACATCTGGTCACACTTTAGTTTAGTGTTCAATTCTCACTATTAACTAGTTGCTTATTAGCAGAATATTACTAGGATATTGACTGATTATTAGTACTTATGAAGCAGATATTAATGCATGACCATATTCTACATCCCATAATCCTACCCCATTATCCTTACTAACTATTAATAAGCAGTAATTAGGAGTTTATTGAGGGAAAAGTCATAGTTAATAGTGAGAATTGGACCCTAAACTAAAGTGTGACCCACGACAGCACTGAATGCAGAAACTAGACATCTTTAAAAAGGCCCAACAAACATTTCAATAGAGACATAAAGGCTGTTTGACCTGAACTGACACCAGATTTGAATGAGCTCGCTAACACACGTCTATCAGAGTTAACGCACACCAGCAGCCCATGCAAATGTCCTGTGTTAACCGCCGTTAAGTGAGCACAAGCTGTAAAGGTTGATGGTATTGATCGTGTGCGGCTGTAATGGACGCTGTGTTGGGATGAACTCGAATCTCTCTAAAGACGATCAATCAGACTGAAGCACAGCGACTGTGACGTTGAGTGATCTGAAGTCACTTACATTCAGTCACTGCTTCAGCTTCAATCATTCAGCTGATTAACAGAAGCGCTCATGAGAAAATACTCACAAAAATATACATATATTATACTGGGTTTTGCATAAAGATGATGCCTGTTTAAGTGCCATTAAGATGAACTGTGACATCATTTCCATGAAAATTCTCATTATTGCAATCAATGCATTTGAACATTTCAGTTTTGCATGTGTTAATTTACAGTAATTTGGAGGAAAGATATGTAAAAACATATTACAATATTGTGCATTATACATAAATAATATATAATATTAAACAGAAAAATCTGTTTTACACAGTGTATATATATATATATATATATTTCATTAATTGTGTGTGTACACTTAATTTGTCATTTATAATTTGTAAATGTATATATATATAAGCATAACATACATATATACAGATTTATCTGTTTAATAAGATTATTATTTATAATATACAATATTATATTATGTGTTAATATATCAATATTACAAATTAATGGAAATAAAATCTACACGAAATTAAAGGAATTATATATTTCAACATTTCACTACACGTTTTTATTATGTATGACAAATGAATAACATTATATATATATATATATATATATAATGTATATATAATTAATATATTAAAAATATATTAAATATATATAATATACACATATATACACATTACATATAACACATATATATATATATATACATATATTATATTTTAATAAATTATACATACATTATACATGTTATATTATATATAATGTATATATACAGTATATGTATATATAATGTATATACAATTATTATATTAAAATATCAAATATATATAATATACATATACATACATACATATATATATATATATATATATATATCACTACACGTTTTTATTATATATGTGACAAATGAAGAACCTTGAGCCTAACCATTAAGGGGTTCGAACCTGCAATCTTTCAGCCCAAATATGGTCATAATAACTCAGAGTGACCCTTCGTGACCTATACACTGATATTTCCATGAATGTCTGACCTTCCACGAGCTCCTCAAGGCTCGCGATCTTCTTCGTGCCGTCCACGCTGTAGATGTTGCGCACACCTTGCGGCAGGTGCAGGTTGTCCGTGAGCGCGCGGGTCAGTTCGGCCAGCAGCGCGTCCAGTGACCTGAAGCGGTCGTTGGACACCGCGTACACCAGTCCCTTGAAATACCGGTCCCCGTTCCGGTAGAACCGAACCTTCTTGGCTCGCTTCTCGGAGCTGAGCGCCTGGAGCGTGCGCGTCCGGTAGAAGCTGCAGTTGGCGCTGTGCGCGGGACTCGGTACCAGACTGCTCGCCCGGGAGCCCTGCTGGGACCCCGAGCCGCCCGAACCCGCCGCGCGTTTGGAGCGATGCGCTTTGTCCCGTTCATCAAAGTGCTCGAGCTCGATGCTTCTGCTGAGAGACATGTTTTTTCCCCTCCCTTTAACCGACTTCGCAAAGGTTCCGTTTTTATCCTCCGCTTTTATCGTTAAAATCCGCTATTGTCATCAGCCCGAGCGGACACGCCGCTCTCCCCGCTGCGCGTTTACCGGGCGCACGGCGCGCGCAGACAGCATCATTTACATGAACACAAAAGCAGCGCTGCGCCCGGCGTTTTTTTCCGCGTTCAACCGCTCGCGGCCATTCGAATAGATGATGGGAAATATTCCAGACGATTCGGCTGGGAAATAAATGACAGCGTCACTCAGTTCGTACGCCAGCTGTTTATCTGGGTGCAACCCAAAAACCTGGATAAACAGGAAAATCCTGGTCAATCGCGTAATTCCATTGAGACACTGTGTTTAAAAAAACATCCCGATCCGCCCTAAAACGAGAGCGGTGTGTGCGGTTTTTAGGCGCGCGCCGCGCTGTAACCGGGCAGCATGGCCGTAGACGGGAGCGCGCAGCCCTTTCCTCCACCTCAGCGCGTGACACCCCGCTGCAGGTGAGCGATCGCGGATGTGGCACGCGCCTCAGACTCTTCCGCGCGGTCTTAATGCCGTCTGACAGACAGTAAAAGTGGTGAAAAAATGTGATGTTTCAGATTTTTGTTTTAAAACATGAACGTAGATATTTATTTTTATATTCTTATTTGAGTCACAAATAAACTGCAAGATTGCATCAGAGAGAATGACTTTTTACAATCTGTCCAGTACGCTGCAGTTACACTGCTTCCACCAGAGGGCAGCCTAATGCTGTTTACACTTTTCTGCACAACTATAAGCACATTCTCATCCTCAAACTTTTCTCTACTGTCTACAGTACAGTGTAGCCTACTATATGACTATATTATACTATATAACATTCACTGTATACCATGTTTGAATCAATGTCTTGTGTGCTGTCCTGTGACATTTCACATGTATTTTGATTAGTCTACATAGGATTGAGTGTAAAGGAACACAGAGGAAGATCGTAAGCATCATTTCAAAGCAGTTTTACAGAAAAATGCATGTTTCTACATTACACTTTAGAGTAATTTGTTATCAGAGCTGATTATGACAAAGTATTGTCAATATATCAAAAATATACAGTTCTAAGATAATACAAATCATGCAGTTAGCTAACATGCATTCATTCAGGCAGAAACAATGAACTCATTAAAGCAATTATTACAAGTTGTGATCATAATGATTAGAAAATTTGGCAGAGGTGCATGTTGATTCAGAGATTGCGTCATCTGAACTCCTCGGAGGAGTTGGAGTCGTCCCGAGATAGAGACAGAATGCAAATGGAAAATAATTAGCTGCTGTTCATAACATTTTGGATAATTTAGAGATTTCATCTGTCTGGTTGTGATGAAATATATAACTGAGTATCATCTGCATAACACTGGAAACTTATTTCATGTTTTCTAATAATATTACCAAGAGGCAGCATGTATATTGAAAATAACAGAGGGCCTAACACAGACCCTTGCTGCACTCCATAATTTACTGACGTTAACATCACAATGTGCGCTGCAATCATGCAGAATGTGCTCCTCCAATACCTCCCACCATACTCTCCCTTCCTGAACCCTATTGAATAGTTTTTTTTCAGCATGGCGGTGGAAGGTTTACAATCTCCAGCCCTATGTCAGGATATCCCTCATTACCCCTCATCCCTCCCATGCCTTAGACGCTGATTCAAATCCCGCTCAGAGTGGGTCCAGTAGGACCGGTTACATTTGGGGCCGTGACCCGGATGGGAGTGATGTTTGGGGGGGGGGGTGAGTGTAATGGAGGCAAGCACTAGCGACTTATGCTAGAGATTGTGGTCTTTAGCGTCCTTGTTAGCGCGCCCGCCTCCCATGCCAGAGATGGTGGTTCAAATCCCGCTCGGATCAGGTTGAGTAGGACCGGTTACATTTGGGGATGTGACCCGGATGGGAGTGAGATTTAATGTGGGTGAGTGTAACTGAGGGAAGCACTAGTGACTGACACTAGAGACTGTGGTCTTTAGTGTCCTTGTTAGAGCATCCACCTCCCATGCCAGAGATGGTGGTTCAAATCCCGCTCGGAGCGGGTCGAGTAGGACTGGTTACATTTGGGGCCATGACCCGGATGGGAGTGAGGTTTATGAGGGGTGAGTGTAACGGAGGCAAGCACTAGAGATTGCAGTCTTTAGCATCCTTGTTAGCACACCCGCCTCCTATGCGGGAGACGCCGAGTAGGACTTTAGCATGCCTCGGATGGGAGTGAGGTTTAGGGAGTGAGTGTAACGAAGGCAAGCACTAGTGACTGACGCTAGAGACTGCGGTCTTAAGTGTCCTTGTGAGAGCATCCACCTCCCATGCTGGCGACGGCGGTTCGAATCCCACTCGGAGTGGGTTGAGTAGGACCGGTTACATTTGGGGCCGTGATCCAGATGGGAGTGAGATTTAAGGTGGGTGAGTGTAACGGAGGCAAGCACTAGCGACTGACAATATGTCGCAGATGCCGGTTCAAATCCAACTCGGAGCGGATCAATTAGGACGGGTAACATTTAGAGCTGTGACCCAGATGGGAGTGAGGCTTAGGGGGGTGAGTGTAACGGAGGCAAGCACTAGAGATTGCAGTCTTTAGCATTCTTGTTAGCGCGCCCATCTTCTATGCCAGAGATGTCGGTTCAAATCCCGCTTGGAGTGGGTCGAGTAGGACTTTAGCGTGACCCGGATGGGAGTGAGATTTGGGGGGGGGGTGAGTGTAACGGAGGCAAGCACTAGCGACTGATGCTAAGCCGCAGAAGCCGGTTCGAATCCCGCTCGGAATGGGTCGAGTAGGACCAGTTACATTTGGGGCCATGACCCGGATGGGAGTGAGGTTTAGGGGGGCGAGTGTAACGGAGGCAAGCACTAGAGATTGCAGTCTTTAGCATTCTTGTTAGCGCGCCCATCTTCTATGCCAGAGATGTCGGTTCAAATCCCGCTTGGAGTGGGTCGAGTAGGACTTTAGCGTGACCCGGATGGGAGTGAGATTTGGGGGGGGGGGTGAGTGTAACGGAGGCAAGCACTAGCGACTGATGCTAAGCCGCAGAAGCCGGTTCGAATCCCGCTCGGAATGGGTCGAGTAGGACCAGTTACATTTGGGGCCATGACCCGGATGGGAGTGAGGTTTAGGGGGGCGAGTGTAACGGAGGCAAGCACTAGAGATTGCAGTCTTTAGCATTCTTGTTAGCGCGCCCGTCTCCTATGCCAGAGATGCCGGTTCAAATCCCGCTTGGAGTGGGTCGAGTAGGACTTTAGCGTGTCCCGGATAGGAGTGAGGTTCAGGGGGGGTGAGTGTAATGGAGGCAAGCACTAGTAACTGACTTGCAAGCACTAGTCTTTAGTGTCCTTGTTAGAGAGAAAATAGTTTCTACACCAAATTTATAGTGTACATGCAAAAATGACAACACATTAAAAATCGCAAATACTCAGGTTTATTTTTTCGTTTTGCACTTTCCTTTTTTCATACATGAAAATGCACCATAAATGTTTTTGTTACATGAGGTAATATTCACCTGGATATCTCAAATAATTGTCTCAACCTTTGTTTAATTTGTCCTTAACTCATTTTCACTTACTAACACTTCACAGAGGAGTTTAATAAGCTCACAGACACTTCATTAATCAAACACAGTCAAACGTGACAAAGAATGAGCACATTTATTGCTGCACATCTAATGTTAATAACGCGGATCTTTGATGTGTTTCATGTGCTTCTTAAACACAAAAACATCTGGGCTCATCATTTGGGCTCATAGCCTCTGACCAACATCAGAATTAAAAGATGAAAAGTGCGAGATGATTATTTTTGTGCCATAGAAAAGAGGGAGAAATATAAATACCACCACTGGTTTTAGAACATTTTAATAGCCAATGTGTCTCTCGTTAGAGAATAAAAACATCCTTTTGTATTAATGTGGCAGTTTAATCGCTCACAGTTCAGATTGTCTAAAAGCTGCTGTCAGGATATTTTTAGGATTATCATTTGCATTATAAAGAACCGTAACTGACAGCTTTGGTCTACAGGAAAGCTGATCACCACTGATGACCAACCATTTAAATAAAGTCATAAATCTTGTCATTTCCAAAATTGAAAAGTTGCATTTTGTTCACATATTTTGGTTGTGTCCATCGTATGCACACTTCAGATTCTTGCTGGAAGTAGTAGGTCATCCGGGTACTTTTTGCCGACTCTTTTTTGAGTATTGTGAATTCAGACACACTACTCTTGTCACATACTGTTTTTCGCCTACTATATAGTGGAGAAGTATGTGATTTTGGATGCAGCAAATGAATAAAACACATGAACAACTAAACAGATTCAGTTCAGATTCCTGCTGTTTGAGGCTGTTGAAGACGCCTGTCGGAAGACCTTTGTGTTCATGCATACATGCGTACTGAATGATTTCAATAACATTTACTGATACTTCACGAGTTTGCACATACATATAATCAGATATAGTATAAAATATGTGTATTTGGCGTGCTGTCCGAGGAGAGGGCCCTTATCCCTGGCTGGGATAGGAATAATGGAGAGTGAGGAGGTGGGGTGGAGGAGGGATGCTGGAGAAACTGTCATGGAACAGAGGAAAGTCGGCTCTATATAAGCCTCCTCTCACACTGACTGGGTGGATTATCTGAACAGGCTCCACCTGAACTTAGCTAATAAAACAGAATTTATTGCGACATTACAACTACAGCTAACCGCTATCATAGTATATTTGAGTTATATTCCTGAAACTACTTTAATATTATAAAAAAATCAACAGACCTGAGTATGTATAGTTGTTTTATAATTGTGCTTCTGTCTCGAACCTAAAACTCTCCATACTCAAAAGTGCCTTATTTGTGCGTGTTTGTGCATATGTGTGCGTGTTTAGGCATAGGTGTGTGTGTGTTTTTGTGTGTGTGTATATATATATATATATATATGTGTGTGTGTGTGTGCATATGTGTGTGTTTGTGCAAATGTGTGTGTTTTTCTGTGTATATGTGTGTGTGTGTGTGTGTGTTTGCGTATATGTGTGTTTGTGCATATGTGTGTGTGCAAGTATGTGTGTTTGTGCAGGTGTGTGTTTTTTTTGTGCATATGTGTGTGTATAGGCATGTGTTTGTGCATGTGTGTTTTGTGCATGTGTGTGTTTGTGTGTGTGTGTTCATTTGTGCATGTGTGTGTGTGTTTGTGCATATGTGTGTGTGTTTGTGCATATGTGTTTTTGTGTGTATATATATATATATATATATATAATGTGTTTGTGCATATGTGAGTGTTTGTGCATGTGTGTGTTTTTGTGTATATTTGTGTGTTTGCGTATATGTGTGTTTGTGCATATGTGTGTGTTTGTGTATATGTGTGTGCACGTGTGTGTTTGTGTATATGTGTGTTTGTGCATGTGTGTGTTTGCGTATATGTGTGTTTGTGCATGTGTGTGTGTTTGCGCATGTGTGTGTGTTTGCGTATATGTGTGTTTGTGCATGTGTGTGTGTGTGTGTGTGTGTGTTTGTGCATGTGTGTGTTTGCATATAAGTGTGTTTGTGCATGTGTGTGTGTTTGTGTATATGTGTGTTTGGCATATGTGTGTGTTTGCGTATATGTGTGTTTGTGCATATGTGTGTGTTTGCGTATATGTGTGTGTGTGTTTGCGTATATGTGTGTTTGGCATATGTGTATGTTTGCGTATATGTGTGTTTGTGCATATGTGTGTGTTTGCGTATATGTGTGTTTGTGCATATGTGTGTGTTTGCGTATATGTGTGTTTGTGCATATGTGTGTGTTTGCGTATATGTGTGTTTGTGCATGTGTGTGTGTTTGCGTATATGTGTGTTTGTGCATATGTGTGTGTTTGCGTATATGTGTGTTTGTGCATGTGTGTGTTTGCGTATATGTGTGTTTGTGCATGTGTGTGTGTTTGCATATATTTGTGTTTGTGCATGTGTGTGTGTGTTTGTGCATATGTGTGTGTGTGTTTGTGCATGTGTGTGTGTTTGCGTATATGTGTGTTTGGCATATGTGTGTGTTTGCGTATATGTGTGTTTGTGCATATGTGTGTGTGTGTGTTTGTGCATGTGTGTGTGTTTGCGTATATGTGTGTTTGTGCATATGTGTGTGTTTGCGTATATGTGTGTTTGTGCATATGTGTGTGTTTGCGTATATGTGTGTTTGTGCATGTGTGTGTGTTTGCGTATATGTGTGTTTGTGCATATGTGTGTGTGTTTGCGTATATGTGTGTTTGTGCATATGTGTGTGTGTTTGCGTATATGTGTGTTTGTGCATATGTGTGTGTTTGCGTATACGTGTGTTTGTGCATGTGTTTGCGTATATGTGTGTTTGTGCATATGTGTGTGTTTGCGTATATGTGTGTTTGTGCATATGTGTGTGTTTGCGTATATGTGTGTTTGTGCATGTGTGTGTGTTTGCGTATATGTGTGTTTGTGCATATGTGTGTGTTTGCGTATATGTGTGTTTGTGCATGTGTGTGTGCATGTGTGTTTTGTGCATGCGTGTTTGTGTGTGTGTGTTCATTTGTGCATATGTGTGTGGGCATGTGTGTTTGTGCAGGTGTGTGTGTGTGTGTGTGTGTGTGTATCAGATTGTCACAGTGAATCAGACACGCGTCACTCTCAGGGTTTGTCCACTTTGATCTGTAGGACGTCACTCAGACCCGGTCGCTTTCTCAACGCCTGATGAAATAAAACACATTTCATCAGAATCACACACACACACACACACACACACACACAACAAATATTTCAATTTCATGACATCGTTTTAGATCTGTGAGTTAAACTTTAACTGTATTAGATGTTTCTGTGAGTGATTCACCTGTAGGTTGTTGACTATCTCCTCAAATAATCTCTTGGCTTCTTCGTTGTCGGCGTCCTCGAAGTAATCAGCTATACACAACTGAACCACGACACACTTCAGATTGACACACACACCTCACACACACAC